>UELU01144772.1:0-28692 GCA_900490025.1 Megastigmus dorsalis
ACATATGTATTGATATTTGTATGCTTTGCCCCAGCATGAGAATTTATAGGTTTAGGTTTAAGATTACCAAATCTTTAAACTTCAATATCTTTGTTTCAAAAAATCGTACAAAGTCGTATAAAAAATGAAATTAAAGTTTAAAATGTAAACTATCTAAATAAATTAATCGGATTCATAGAAAAAAATTGCGTATACAGTATAATTCGGAATTTCTGAATTTTATATTACTTCCAACGCTGAAATTGATAGATCTTCGTTTCTCATGAATGAAATCGAAAAATTCCGACGAAGCTTTAAAGTTTAGGATCCATGGACGCAAAAATTCCTCTAGTCACATAAATTCCTGGAAGATTTCGATCCAAAAATACGAATTAAAAAAAATATTTCACTCGACATTTCGTATTTTTTGTTAAATAAACAAATATAACTTTGGTAATACGCATTTTTTTAAATTCTGGCTGCATAAATGAAAAGTTCAGACAATTTTACGTCGGAAATGACTTATCTTGATTTTTTATAGGACCGATTTCATACTAAATAGAGTCGAAGAAAAAAGTCTGGAAGAAACGTCCATTTGGGTTAAATTCGTTTTATTCGAAAATCGCGCGCAAAATTTATAAAACAGAAGGAATAATAAAGGATTGTTTGGATCTTTAGATAAAAGATTGTTATTCTCGTCTCTCAGCCCCTCGATCTCTATCACGTATCATATCGTCATATCATAAGTTCGCGATCAAATGTGAGTCCATAGTTGCCGGTGAGTAGTTGAATAACGATTCGATGTATGCTATGTACAGATATGCGTTATTCGGTAGCAAAACGGTGGTTGAATTTTTGATTGAAAAAAACATCGAATCGATTGAACATTGAGTGAAGAAAATTGTTAGTCGGTGCTACTTTAGAGTTTTCACCCTCTGTATCAACAGGTGTGATTTTCGCCTGAATGTATAGCATTGTATGCGCGAGGTCTATGTAATGCTCGCTAGCATTGTGCACGAGAAACTCCAGGGGCGCGTCACTTTTATCGCTAAACGTTGACAGGAGCTTGTAATTTAAGTAAGTATTACTCTCTATTGATGTCTGCGTTCGCTCTCTTCTTTACCACCCTACGCCACCTCAGCCACTGTAGCTGCATTTACGGGTCAATTTACGTCATACGTATCTATGTCTACCTAAACGTATTTTATGCGGGTCTTTGAGTTCAACGACACCATGCAAAACGTTCAGTGCGCACTCACATATAGACTTGACCGTATGCTAGTCGATCGCGCGGAGCAGAGCTTTCCGCTGTACAGTGTCACCGTGACTGAGCGCAAGTAAAAGTATCGCGTTTTTCTTTGTAAAGTGTTTACTAGGTATTATACAGATTGTGTTGCAATTACCGCGCCGCTGATTGGATTTTTTCTCGGACATTGTCGACGTTCAACTGATGTTTCGACGTTTCCGCACTTAATTTTTATGTATAACGTAGCCCTCTCATCGAAGCTTGAGATAGTTTGGAGTGTAGACGTAGTGCGAAATTCGTCGAGCGCGCTCTGCGACAGATCGAGAAACAAATAGGAGTGCGGGTTTCTCGTCGAGTCGAGATAAGCTTCTTAAAGGAATCGGGGATCCTTGGGATAGACTTGACGAGCGAGATGCTGTATTTGTGCGCGATCGCGTGGGTTTTTAAATATCACCATGTACTTTGTATTCAAACTAATATCGCGCTGTGATTTTCCCTTGTGAAATATATTTTGCATAATAAATATAAATTTGAAGTTTTTGAGATGACTACCTTTTGTGAATAAATCGATAATTATGTCGCACGATGATTCACGCATGAGATCATCAAGTATAAGAAGCTTTTTTTTCTTATTGTCATTCGAGAAATCAACCGGTTGCGGTAGACCCTCGTGAAAGTCTAGTGTCGAACCAGCTAATTTAGCGGGGTCAGTGCGATATGCCTCTTGCCACTCTGCGTAATAGAGCAATTTACGGTCGAAGTATACGTCGCTCATTTCCGGTAGGTGTGCGAGAAATCTCTTCACGAATATTGTTTTGCCGCATCCCGCAGGACCGCACACGCAACACGTAAACGGCTGTTTTTACCGCGTGTTCATTTTTTTAACTGACTAGAGCAAACTACGTTGACGACATTTTATAAAGCGAAAAAATTTGAGTCACCGCGTCATGACTGCGCCTGCGGCGGCGGCGGCGGGTGCGGATGTCCCACGCGGTTTGATCAGCTGATTTATGCGGTGATTAGCTTATAACCGCGCAGTGATTAGCTCATTAACCGCGGAAGCGTATCAGCTGATTCAACGCTGACCGTGGGAGTCAGATAACTTTTTTTTATCTATAATTTATAAAAAACACATTTTTAAAAAAAGGAAATCAGGGTAATTTTATTTTAACAATATACTTTTTTTTATTGGCATACTTTTATTTACATAATTTCCATTAAAACTAATTAATATTTTTATAACCAAACGGTAGAGATAGATTTTGCGAGATGTATCGCCTCTTCCTCATAACAACGCAGCTTTAAAGTTTAAAAAAGTTTAAAATTTTTTTCGCGTTACAATTCTATGTGCATCCGCACGCCGTATAGCATTAAACTTAAATTTAATGTTACAATTTACAGAATTTGTCTCTTCTTCGCCTTTTTTTTAAATCCGTTCAGAACAAGCGCTTCGATATTTGTTAAATTAATTTTTAATGAATTCTTAAAATTTAAAGTAACTCCTTTCAGTTTACAGCATTCTACATTTTCACCGGTGGGTGTAATTGCACGAAAAGCATAAAATTTTGGTGCTGCATATATCATTGTATCCATGTAAGTACCGGGCGCGTAACTACTTAGTTCGTCTGTCATTTGCCCTAAAAGATCGCCTAGTACTGGTTCGTACTCGGTAGGATCACCATCGTTTTATTTCACAAAAATGCACGAGTCGGTGTCGCAGTACAAAATGCGTTTTCCAAGTTTCTCCATGTGTTTATATAGTTCCAGTCTGGCTTGGGCCGTAGTATACGCGTCTATAACCGTGTTAGTGTTAGGTGCCGAATCGACAGCCTCTTCACAGAGTTGCCAGTTAACGTACAAGATATCGTCATTTACCGGTAAAGTGCTGAAGACCTCCTAATCTGGACAAAGTAACAGTTTTAAAAGAGCTTCGCGCGATTTCACAATTGTCGTTTGTACCAAATTGCTTCGTTGTCCAAACTTTCCCCAGAAAGAGTTTAAACAGAGTTTTGCTACTGCTCTCAAACCAGCATTTTTTTCAATTTTGTCGCCCTCTAAAACGATACCTTCGTTCTTCGGATACTCGCGTAAATATTCATATTTCGTGGTCTGGTCTACGCACCAGTCGGGCCATCCGCTAGCTTGTTGCTTTATTTTTAAGAATGTATTTATATAATCTACAAAAAGACCACCGGTTTTACCATCGAATTGCGTCATTTTATATTGCCATATAATATACATATATCTCGCTTATTCGATAACCGAGTTTTACAGCTTTACCTAATTCATTGACTACCCACGTACCTCTAAATTCTCGATCAGCAATATTCTCATGATCGAGCAAGTACGACAAAGCGCGAAAAGCCGTACATTTTTACTGGTAGTAGAGGTAAATACAAATTACGAGGAGGTAAAATCTTACATTTAACAAGTTCCTCGACTCATCCAAGATTATTGTTATCTCCTTCTGTAAGTTCTCGATATTCGTCCCCTACATATATAACCGGATGCCCCAGGGGAAATACGCCGCACTTGTACACGTAAGGATACAAAGAACATATATCGGTGTACTTGATTTGCTTACGATCGCAAACTTTGTAATAGGGATCAATATTTTCGGTGCGTCCACCAAAAAACGCATCGGGCGGATTTAATGTAATTTTACTCATTATCGGATGATTGAGCGCATACCGAGATATTTCGGAATTCTCGAGCTTCATTTTATTAAACTCACATTCCCATATGAAGAGGACTGTGTATCCATCAAATCCTTCGTAATTTGGCTAGAGTATTTTCGTAGACCTCGTCGAAAGATCAACCGTAAGATACGCGCTTATCACGATTTTTATCATAAGATTTTGGACAGCCGTGCGTATAGCACCCTTCGTATTCAAAAACGGTTCCTTTCTCTTGAGATTCAGTTGGTGGTAAGAAACCTTCTATTAAAAATCCTTCGGTTTTTTCACCGAGTCAATTCACGCTCGCATTGAAGCAGCCATTCTAGGCATTTTTGCAAATGTCTGTCACCGCGACGATATCTATTTGGTGGAGTGATACCGATAGTTTTAGCTCCTAAAAAAATTTTTCTATATACTAAAGAACACGCGCTCGCTATGGTAGTTGCCCAAGTAAATGGACAAATTTTACCGACTTTAGTAAATATATTTTTGAAAGCTATACACGCGCGACGCAAAATCTCCACGTCCATCCGACAATATGCTACAATTTCTGATTTGAAATCAAACACTAATCACCGGTCGCATTAATTCGTTATACCATTTGAAAAAAGAATTTCTTTCCACGGTTGACATAGTATCCGGAGAGTAAAATCATGCTTCAGGCAAAGGCCCAACGCAATTTTCATTTTCAACAGGGTTGAATAAATGAGGAAAATAATCCTTGTGCGCGCTCGCGGGTAAGCCAAATGTTTTTGGTAAGGCGCTTAACTTCAAGTGGAAGTAATTTAAGCTGTCTATAAATTTGGTACAACCGTAACTTAATAGAATTATATTACGCCCATTGAGTATCACTTGCGGTAAAATATCTTTATGAGCTTCTACCAGTTCTCTTAATATAAAATGCCCATCGAACCCACCGGCATTGTGCGCGATACATATTATTTGATGAAAAATGGATTTTTGCGCACGTACAAATCTATGAATTGTTTGATCGGATTATTTGGAAAAATTTGTTCGCGAACTCCGCAAGTACTGCACGTTTGACTCATATCGTCATTGTTTACATAATTGTCGCAGACTTGTCGAACAATACATAGATTCGGAACATGTAAATACGTATTGGTACTATTTTTATACTTTGTATCCTGTGCAGTCTCCAAATCATAAAACACATATAGATTTTTTTTCGTCTTTACATCGCTACTCGGCACCGCGTTATCTTTTCCTACATTTATTGATCGCATATAACACAGTTCGTTTACCGAATGTTTCGAGCCACAGCGTTTACAATACTGAAACCTACACACATGCTTTCCTCTGTACAAATGAATACGTTTTTGACATTTATAACACATTTTTACAAGATCACAAACTTTCTTATTTTTTGCTTTATAACTATAGTCTTTCTTATGATTATCAAAATAGTTTCTTCCAAAAAAACTTCTACAACAATCTCGACATCCTAAAATCTCCATATTTTCTTTTTCACATACTGGTGTAACAAAGCAACTCGCACATATACTCGGTTATTCGTGCTGGTCTACGTATTGATATTTCTTATTGTAGTAGGAGCAGACAAATTTTGTTTTTGCTGTGCCTGTCAAATTTAAAATAGTATCGTAATGATGCTCGTGAGGATCGTACAAAATATTTATAACGCCCAGAAAATCTGTTCTACGCGCGTGACCACCAAAATTCGGTGACTCACCACTTCCAAATGCCATGTTATCAAAAACTGTGTATTAACCGATATTAGATACTAAATTTACGCATTTTCTTAGTGAGATCGATCGTCCCAAATCCCCGTCCTCTAAAGGTTAAAGCCGCATCCTCTTTCAGGTATATCTACACTGGTGGCTTCAATTAAATCTAAAGCACGCTGTTTGTGAAGTTGCCGTCTGCAGTCGCGAATCGCGCTCCACAATTTTTTCGCTTCGACGGTATCATTATGTTTTAATAAAATATGGATCTCGCCTACAACAAGGGACCGTGGTAAGCTTTTTGTCTTCGCATTGTATAGACACGATCGATTTTTGTGTTAAAGTATTTACACCTAAAATTTTTCTCATTCTACCCCCACCAAAAGGAAGATTTACGTATGTAATTTCTAAAATAAAAGTATCGTCTATTGTAAAAATTTCATTATTTTGAGTCAAGCTACTAATCAAATAAATCATCGTATATAAAATTTTTTATTGGTCTCAATGATTATCCAGCTGCACCATGAGCAAAATGCTCGCTATTTATCAATACACCTAACAAATCGTTTTCCGATCCTAATGAGATTAAATATTCATAGATAACGCGTATTACGAGTTCTAACCACAAAATAGGATTAACACTTTCAGATGTGGGCTGCAATATTCTTAAAGCTAAACGCGTGGCATTCAAACGAAATCTCTGAATATGGTGATTTCGTTCATTTAAAATAAGAAACCGTTCACCAGGTGGACAAACCTGTCATTTACTGTCGGTGTTGCTACTGCTTCTACTGGGGCTACCGCCATAGCTGCCGCCACCACCGCCGTCGCCACCACCACCGCAGCCTACCTGCATGGGTTGATTATCGCTCGCGTAATCTTGAATACTATGAGTATTTTCCTCTCTTGACCCATCATCCTCGTCGTCGTTGTAGTTTCGCGAAAAAGATGACAATGATGATGACGAAGACGGGGATACTATTTTTTTACAATAGGTAGAAAAAAAAGAACATTTATTTTAAGATTCCTACTGCTTTTTTTATTGATACAAAGAAAAAGGATTAATGTAATACAATTAATGAAAAATATAATGAAAATAACTTATTTAATTTTAACAGATTGATAAAATTGAATTAATCCTGTAACACACTCAAATGTTACAAAATAAAATATTCAAAATAAATTAAAATGCAGATCGATATTATTAAAATAAATATTAATAAATAATCGGACAAATTAAAATAGTATAAGTAGCATTGAATTAAAGATAAAGCGAATTATAGAATATCGAGTAAGATTATGATATAAAGACACGAGTGCGAGAGAGAAGGCATGCGAGCGCCAGGTGTGCGATTCGTACACACACACACGCGCGCACACCAACAAGACGCGAGATGTTCGACCAAATCTAAGCAACACCTGAAGGAGAGAGGGAAGTCACCAGATGTCTACGCGACTCGACAACTATATAAGCAAGTCTAATTTCGTACTCGAGACCACTCTATTGTATCAGCTCCATTGAATACCAATAAATCCCTCTCACGCAAAACCTTCTCATTTTGCTCAACTCCCATCCTACCTTTGCTCTCTTGCCTGGTTTCACGGATATTGAAAACGGAAACGAACGCGAGAGAGCAAATAGATAAGAGTACACTCCTTCGTGGCGAGAGAAAAGAGCAGTGCGCTCTCTTTTCGAGTCCACTGTGCGTTAAGCACTGCATGTAAGTGAACCTCGAAAGCATTGCGCTTTCCGGGTAATACTGGAGTGTAGAAGAGAAAAAATTACTTACTGCGTGGTCGTAAAGGGACTAAGTAGCTATTCATTAATTGAAATAACAATATTTCGCCGCCAACCGTGAAATCATTGCGATTTCTCGGTGAACCGGCTGTACGTTAAGTACTTTATCCTGTTCGGAAGAAAAGTAATACACTTTTCTCCTGTATCCGGGTAAAGAAAACACAAGCGCTCATCGAACACTCAATACGTGGTGGTCGATTGACTGAGCGCTTAAAATTAAGTTTGATTTTAAGATTGTCTTGGAGGTCTCACGGAAAGCTCGAGGAGCACTGCGCTTCTCTTGCGAACCCGTTATGCATTAAGCATGCTCATTTAACTAAGTGGACTGATATTGAATCATCCACCAAACATAATTGAGTGAGAAGTGATTCTATTATGCACCACCCACTGAGCGGTAGTACGTAAGATACGCGCGCTCCAAGCCGCCTTGCTGGTCTGTCCAATCCCTCCTGTTTCCACTGAGGCTAGTACTCGCTACGTGGTTGTGATTCCATTGCGCGCTTCACAACTATTGTAGGGAGGAAAAACTCCCTCCGACTATTCGACGTTTCTCTTCCTCCAATGTGCGAGAGATAGAAACGTCACTAGGGGTTAGCGTGAGCTAAGCGAAGGGGAAAAGTCACTACGCGCTTTCCCACATTCTATCTAGTAAACGCAATAAACGGGAGGGAAATTTCTTATTATTCGAACTGAAATCGAGTCCAGCACACGAACTGCATTTCCCACGCGGTCCTACGCCACGGGAAACATACTGTAACGAAGGAACGTTACAGACTGACAGCGGTGCTGCCGCTCATGTATTAATGTTCTACCATCTAGGTCTTATCTGTGCACTGTAAGGCGGAGTCATTCTTTTAACAGGCCGATATTCTTGCCTATATGCTTGCTGCTTGCATTTTGTTCCTTATTTGTGCGGCCGACGGCAAGACGTGCATGCGCGCTGGTTGCTTGCAATCGAAGTCGATTGTGAGGGCATGTACCTCTCGCAGACTTGACTGCTTCTCGCATCGTACTTGATTGTAGAGGGGTGTTTTGAGGCCCAATAGGAAATATTGCAGTGCATTTTTCTCTGCTAAGCCCGTAGTCGCTCGCTGTTTCGTTCGTTTCTGTGCAACAGTTTTAATCTGCATCAGAATGTCGTCCGTTATATTTATCCGATTGTAC
Organism: Megastigmus dorsalis; assembly: GCA_900490025.1. Lineage (NCBI taxonomy): Eukaryota > Metazoa > Arthropoda > Insecta > Hymenoptera > Megastigmidae > Megastigmus > Megastigmus dorsalis. Next base: position 8,566 of record UELU01144772.1, read on the forward strand.
TGTGTTGCTAGGTCGCTCTACCGACTGATAATACTTGAGCCTCGCCGTGAGTTAGTTGGCTAACGCGAATAAGATGTGTTTCACGTTTCCCAGCCTAAAAAATCTGACTAATCGACTGATATAATAAAGAATGACTATTTGCACTGGTCGATAGTTGTGTCGCTGCTTCGTATATTTGCGCGTATTGTGTGGGTTTTCGTAATGCTGGGGTGAACATTGCGGTGCGATGTTCTTCCATATTATGTGATCCTTGGTCCGCCAGTACTAGCTTCAGCCCGAAGGCTTGCGCCTTGTCGAGTAAATCCAGGAACGGAGTATTGTTGCTCATTCCTGTATATGATTGTGGGGTCTTTTCGAAAGGTGGTTGAGGTACTGGATCGGGTTCCAATTGGCCAATATTTCTCGTGTCGACGGGTGAATTCTTCGGGCATAAAAGTGGATTTCGTGTTTCGCGATTGCTTTCTAACGTGACCTCGTACCCTGCGATTTCGCGCCTTATTGAAAGTTTTGTGTCGCTGCTCCTGCGTATCTGTCCGCGAATGGCAGATTGTTGCCCTTGTATATACGCTATCAGCTGATTATCCTATTGAGCGTTTGTAGTACGGTTTATTTCATGCTTCCGCTTTCGTTTTATTCAATGGCTTATCTAAATTTTTGTTGCTCTTTGAGCTAGCGAAAAAACGATTGTACGCCATATTTTATACCCCGCTTCTGATTTTCTCTCTCGCGATTTATCCTAACTGTACATATTTGCGCATTCATAAAACGATTTAAATTATTTGTTTAAGATGCGAATAAAAAGAAATTAAATGTGAATAATCAAATGAAAAATCAAAAGAGATTAAAGTAAAAATGGATAAAAATCGATAAGTTTCGATACAGCTTTTAAGTATTGAAAGCAACTTTAGGTGGCAGTTTAAAATTCGGATAAAAAGAATTAAAGGGATTGAAATATTTGTCATTGGATTTTCAAGAATATTAAATTCCAGTACTTATTTTAGGTTATAACAAATTCGCGATTGAATCGTGAATTGTGTTTTCGCGCGCTTTTAGACTGCCTTCTCGGTTCGCGAATTGATTGTATGATTTAGTGTTTATACCATATCAAAGAATATATATATAGATTTTATTAAAATCACACCTTCGTTATTTTAGTGACTACATTTCCCTTATTTTCCAGCGATTACGACTACCTCCGCGGGCACAATGGAAAAGCGTTTCTACTGTGCATTAATCTGAGTAAGCTGGCATCGTGATCATTCCTAGGTGTTCACGATCGATTGTCCGAGCATCGGAAAGCGAGAGTCATCAAGAGAGTCACGCATTTGTACGGAAGCTGTTTGTACCTGAATGATGGGGAAAATCGAGTGGAAATTTTCCCGCTACAACAATCAGAAAGGTAGGAGTGTGCGGTACATCGGTACTGCATACAGTAAAAACAGCCCCGTTACAAGGTGTTAAAAGCTATTCATCCTTTGCTGTTATTGAATGGGATAAGAATGATTCAAAGAGAATACGAAATTTCTAAATTAAATTGAATTAGAATAGAAATTGATTAAATATGATAAAATTTCAATCATTACTTTTTCTCAAATGGATTCACAGTACTAATATGTATTCGATGGGATTAAATTTTTATACAGATTTATAACTTTTCATCCCTTAATTCCAATAGGGCTTCGACATATATATACCTACACAGCACTTAATAAAATTGCACTCCCGTATCTTGGAAAAAATAAATGGAACTTGGAATAAGTACATAAAAATATATAAAAATATATAAAAATATAATAATATCTAGCGTGAAAAATCGTGAGCTGCTCTAACTCGGGATCGACAAAGCGGTCTTCTCCGAATGCGTTTACTTTTGAGGGACAACTGTATAAAAAATAAAGTAATGCACTGTACTTACGTTAGTTCTGCGATTTACACTGCGAGGATCGTCGATAGTATAAAGAAAGCCTTTATCATCCTTTCTTCCTTTCTTCCTTCCTCTCGATTTAGCCGCTGAGTGATTTGCCGTCGGCACAAGTGCCAGCACTACAGGGTACACTAGCTCGTGTAATTTTCCTGCACGTGTATCGTTGCGATCATCGACGTTCTGTGTCGGCGGTAAGACAAGAAAGGAAGTGTGTGAAACCATAAGAAAGGAAAGAAAATTGTGAGACAAGAGAAAAAAAATTACTTTTGTTTGATCGTACGCTGTGTGGAAGGAGAGTTGAGTATCGGTGGATGTCGGAATAAGAAATCGAATTATGAAAGTCAAAGATGTATTTATTAATTCAAGACACGAGAGAAAGAGATGTGCCTCTCAGATCAGTGGTACTATTACGGACACTGGCTGCGTCTTTCCACGAGCTCGGTCCTCACGGATCCCTTGGGAAATTAGAACCTTCCCGGGCGATTCAGCTCTCATGGATGAACATCAGCTGCCTGTCACGAGTGAAGAGAAAAAGAAAAAGAAGAAGATGCTGGCAAAACCGCTAGACCTGGCGGTTGTGTCGCTATTCCGGGCGATAAACTATTAGACGACGACGTTGAACTACTAATACAGTCCAGAACGCATTTAATGCCAATGTATTCTTAAGGTCTGAACGCTTGTCGGAGCGCAGTTGCAAACTGACGATGGCCTCTGGGTAGAACCCTTTTTCTAGCTGTCACAGCTTCATTCACCAAGTCGATAATGTTTGCACCCTCAACCAGGGTACCATGTATGATCACGATTCAGTTACTACCACACTATATTACCGACTCTGCGCAAGAGTAACATAAGTCGTGCAGCATTAGCACGAAATTATTGTGGAACGCTTTCGATGATATGCTAGTCAGCTCTGGCCACACGGCCTGTCCAAAACTAGTAAATAGAAATAATACTTATGAAATAAATATCGAAACTTGAAGTACGAAAGGAAGATAGATTACCTTTGCACAAGTTCATCGTAGAAACTGGTAGTACCTTGAAGAAACCACTGGAATCAGAAATAGAAATTGTCAACTCCAAGGACTGATTGCCAACAGCTGCGCTGCAACTGTAAACACACAAAATAAACGGAGTAGTAATAGCAGCTTCTGGAAACTCTTTTTATACTAACTTAGATCTCACCTAGAAGAACTAGCAGCAAGAAGAAACTCTCCAACATCGAAGCAGATAAGCAGCATAAACAATAGAGAGATGATACCTAACCTCGAAACCAGAATCTGCTCGTATCTCGAAGATGGCTGGCTTCATCATCCCCAAATCTTCAATACTTATGCCGCGGCACTCACTGAAGAAACCCCTGAAGAGTCAACACTTCTTCTCTTGTACTTTCTGCACACGAAGAGAAGCAAAAGTGCACTTGAAGCCGCAAAGACGCGTACAACAGAGAGAGAGAGAGAGAGAGAGAGAGAGAGAGACAAACATCAGGTATCGCAGCACTTACAGTCACATCCGCGGTCGCGAAGACACACGACCCTAGACGAAGTGGAACGAAGGAGAGACAAGCGGGCGACGGAGCAAGGGGCAAGCTCGCGGAACGAACCGACTCGCGACCAATTGATGCTTCGCTCTGTCGGTTCGCTCCGGGACGCCATCGAATTAGCTCATACCTCATCGAAATTATTTCAACTTTTTTACTTCGTCGCAATCGTTATCGACACGTGCTTTCACCCCAACTCGACATCGAGAGTTGAGAAGCTGCGTCTTTGTTGTACTTCGTAATAGTAAGTTGCACAGGTATTATTGTGCCAGCACTTGATTTCTGAATAGAGAAATCAAGTGTGAGATACATCGCGGAAAACTTTTCGAGACACGCGAGTGAGTGTCATAAATATTCACGCTGTCGTAACTTCTCGAAATTAGACTCTCGTCGTGGTGTTATTTTTGAAACTACAATTCTCGTATAGAACTCATTACTTTCGAAATACGGGCTTTACATTGAATTCGCCACCCGGAACAGGGGTCTCGCGACTAGTTAGCCGTAACAATTAGTTTTCTTTCGTGCCGAGAAATAAACTCGGCTGGTGCTCAACTACTAAAACTCAAGTCATAGAGTTTCTTTTGTCTTTTTGAATAAATACCACGTTTATTACAAGAGTTAAATGTTAAATGATTATAGAGTTATTTAAACCCTCTTTCCCATATACTAAGTGAACACTATTGATTGTATTTTAATTATTAATTCGAATTGATTTAAACATAATAGATATACTAACTCGGTATATCGTTATAACGTTCAAAGTACATTCGCAAGTACATCGCCGAATTGATTTCGGGTCTGCTTTACGTAGCAAATTCTAAGAATTACGTATATTTCTCGTTTTTCACTCCGACAAGTAGTTTCCGACTTATTAATTGTTAAAAGTTAAGAAGATGTTAGAAGATAAGTGATTGGCCGCGAAGACGTAGTTTATTATCCGTGGGGATGAATAGATATCGCGATACGATATCGGCAGTACCGCGAGTAAATTTCGCCGTTTCTACAACGGTAACGGCGATTCAAGTGACACACGCGCGGTCGGATTTTAAACGTCATTTAAATAATCTTACGTATGATTTAAACTCACGCGAAGTCGATCGGAACAGATATCCGAATCAAACTACCACCGAGACGTTAGGCGAAAATATCTACATCAATCCGAAACTAAATGGAGAAATCAGGCCTACCGTTCATTCAGCGCAGAATAATAGTCAATCACAAGAAAATCGGACAAATACTACATATTTTCCACTATTTCTCTAAATGGAATGCGTACCAGACAGAGAGAGAGAGAGAGAGAGAGAGAGTACCAAGGATAAACCATGACTACGGGAATCAAGAAAGAATGGTACCTCAAGCCACAACGTTCAGTCAAGAGCACAGGCCGACTCGATCATTCGATCCACTCAACACCCCAGTAGTGACAGCATATAAATTTAATCCTCGAAAATTAATAAAAGACTGGAAAGTTAAATTTACAGGTGGATCAGACTCAAGCGCAGAAGAATTTATGTCTAGAATTGAGGAATCGAGACGCGGCACAGAAATAACAGATAAAGATCTGTTGGAAGCCTTGCCAGATCCATTAGGAGATATGGCAGTGAAATGGGCGAGACTTGAAAGAATAAATTGGCGTTCTTGGCAAGACTTTATTCAAGATTTTAGAGAACACTATGGAAATCCAAACTTTCAAGTGAGAATCCAAACCGAAGCTTTTTGGAGAAAACAAGGACCTGGTGAATCATAAGCTATCGCTTAATCGTACGATACTTATACCCACAGCCGACAGTGCCCAATCATAATTGGCGCCCAGATTACCGAGACAAAACAAACTAAACGAACTGACCCACGCGAGACAAAAACAGAAACGGAGGGACCCCAGTTGCGTGGGCATCTTCGGGAAGGTTCAAATTCATCCCTCTCGAGCACCGGCTCGAGTATTTCAAATTTATAGAGGCTGAGGGAGAGATACCTGCCGAGATGCCCACCAACTTCAGACCGGAGTCAATGCGCGTCCGGTTCCAGCAGGCCACTCCGCCGGTCAACCGGGGCGAAGGCAAGCCAAAAATCGAGGAGTCCGGCGAGCTTAAATGCTGGAACTGTCGCGCGGGAGACCGTTTCTTGGAGTGCCGCCTACCACCGGGACGGCGGCGCTTCTGTTTCAAGTGTGGGCATCTCGAGGTCACGAAGTGGGATTGCATGAAATGCTCTTCGGTGTGGCATCAGGAGCTGAAAATATACTGGGACGGTAGCGCCCGCCTCTTGGGGTAGGCGTCACCCGAGAAAAGGCAGGGACGAGACAGAGACGGGACGGAAAAAGAAAAAGGGCAGAGCCCGAAGCCACCTCCAAAATAAGGAAAAAAAATTGTACTGCAATAAACAACGTTTACCAAGTTTCATAGTACCGTTTAATTTGCCTTCCCCAATAAAAATACCCAAAGATAGCGAAACACACGAATAAATTGAGAAGTATTTTTTTTGCTACTTACAGTTAGAAAATTCGGGACAGAATATCGGTACTAAAGAAAAGTTTTACTGTAAGAAAATAGAAGTTTTAAAGTGTATTTAGTTTATTAAATTAGAATATCGAATGAAAGGTTAACCTCCGCTATTTCGTTTTAAATTGTTTTTATGGAAAAAAAAAATCGTGAAACTGCAGGGTCGGTTTTAAGACAGGGGATGTTATAAGAGAGTAATTGAAAGGCGCGAACCGTCCGCTTGCCGTATCGGCCCGCGCAATGACCGTCACTAACAGCGAGCGGCTTTAACTGTAGCGCCGAAATTCGAAGAGCAGTCACTCCCCCGCTTCGTCTCGCCGAGAACACCGGTACGAACGATAAAAGAAAATTTTGAATTCGGAACGTGGAGCCGAGGTTACTGTTACGGTACGCGAGATCGTTTTATCTAACTATTGAGATTATATTCCGAGACGTGTGTGAGTGTGTTTGTGATTCGAGACCTGGCGGAACCTTGCCGCCGACACCGAGACTGGGAGACTCGTCTACTGTGAGTTCGTTGCGAATCGCCCTCAAGACATCCGTAGTCGGGTTTACGATCGCACGTCGCGCAAACCGTTGACATGCTTTGCTTCTTTCTGGCACTAGCTTCCTGGACGAGGAAGAGCCGGTCATGAACGAGACCTTCAATAAAGGTAGGTGCTTTCCAACTTTCATCGGGAGTGAGTAGCGGGCGACGGGTTCTCAGGTAACAACGTGAGAAATTAATGTAAGAGTAACCAGTCCCGAGGGCAAATGAAAGCTACCTTTCAGTATAAAGAATAAGTCAAGAGGAAAAGAAAAATTTGGCCTCATGTCCCACTTGGGTCCAGCCACAAGACATTTGAGATCATGTCCATAGACACTATAGGAGGCTTTGGAGGATCAAGATCAACAAAAAAATGTCTGCATCTCTTAGTTGTTCACTTCACAAGGTACGCATATATTTTAACATCAAACATATAAAATGCAAAAGACTTCATAAAGTTAATAAAAATTGTAAAAGAAATATAATAAAACAGAACACTGTAACAGGGTTTGCACCCGAGTATCTATTGAAAGGTACGAACATCGGAGTACTACCGGAAGAATTAAAACAAATGGAGGACACAAAAAAGAGCTTAAATAGTGACACAAAAATATTAGTACAACGCACAAAAACATCACACGAATATAACAAAACAATTTTTGTTAAAAACAGAAAAAAATGTAACTTTGGGGTAGGAGTGATGGTCTATGTTGAAAACGGAAATAATTAAATAAAAGGAAATTAGATGAATTAATGATCGGTCCTTACAAGATCATAGAAGAAATATCGGATTCTACGTACAAAATCGACACCAAACGTGGGAAAGCAGAATTAAACCTATTCCATGTCACGAAGTTGGTTCCAGCTCCAGAACAAGATAAGAAAAAAAAAAGTAAAGAAGAGGATGAAAACTTAATTTATTGTGATGGTTTTTTCCTTCCGGGCGGGGAGATGTAAAGAAAATATACTTTCTTTAAATGTCTTTAAAACTTGGCGCCACACGTTAAGTATATCTCCCGTGGATAAGGTAGAAATAATTAGCTCCTGCGAATATAGACTCTATTCTACTTAACATTTAAATATATTATATATTATATAAATATAAGTGGATCGAAAGTTTCAGGGACATTTTTAATTACGCATCGCAAGTTTCTGGGATATCTCTAAATTTCTGGCATATCCGAGAAAACTTCGGAGTGTAACGCAAGTTTATGGGATAACTTTTTTGGTAAATTTACTTCTTTAGTATCATTTTCGTGTTTTAATACATAAAAGTGACCGGAAACAGATGCGGTCGGGGATTGTGGGGTTATAGTTTATTATAGAATTGAAAAAAATTTATATATACCAGAAACCAAGAAAATCCCAGAAACTTGCGTTGTATATATATTGTGACGCGTAATTATTTCAACGCGAGATATTACGCGTCCTCGCGAGCGTCGAGCAGACCCACGCGGTTAATTCGCCTAATTGTCGCGCACGAAGAAGGGAAGCACCTACCGGGGGTGCTCCCACGAGAATCTGCGAGTACGAGTGAGAGAAAGATAGGGCGCGATCGGCAAGATCGGTGTCGGAAAAGCTCGGCAGAGAGACCGCGACTACGAGCAGCAAGAGACCTGTTTCGGCGAGCAGAAATCGAATAGGAATCCGTGCAGCAAAAGTTTTCGCGGATATGTAAAAACGCGTTGTGCTGAGGCGCAGCAAAGTGCACCGATGCAGTGCAACAAATTCGGGAGGGAATATCCCCCCGAGTTTCCTACCAACAGCGGCGCGCAGAGGGATGAGTAGCTTCCCTCTACTTCCAAGTAGTTGCGTGGTGAGTGGACTGACCGGCCACTCACAAGAACAGATTAGGTACAAGGAATTACGACCAGGAGCACTCTTTGCATCAAGTAAGTCGTGTTTTATTACGCGTGCGATGGATAAAATAGAACAGTGCGATCGTTCGGATACGAAATCCGAACTTTTCTTTGTATTACCATTCTCTCTCTCTCTCTCTCATACTCGCACAATTGCAAGAGCAGTTCCTGTGCACTGGCACAGCACTGTACGTATCTTGTAGGTCATGCGAGTAAACACGCACCAGTGTGCTGACTTCGGAGACAAAGTAAATCTCCGAGTATAGCCGAGCTATACATGCGTTGGGCTGAATATAATATTCGCCGGAATATTATATTCAAAGATAGAATATCCGAACGTTCGTCACGTTCGACGTTTCCTACCGATTAACTTCGTTCCTTTCTTCGTTTGAATTCGAATTGAAGTGTGCGGGTTCGACGGCGTTGACCGACTCGCATACCGTAACACCTCGCGTATCATTTATGTTTTTGTCTTGTAGACGAATAAGCGTCTTTGTCATGGTTTATTAGTCACATGCATTATTTACCTTTTAATTATCGTGTCCGAACCCCGGATACCGCCACTCTCCGAAGGACTTGCAGCCGACTGCTGCAAGTCAGAAGCTGAGCAGCCTAGCCCGACGAAGAGAGCCGGCGGTGCGTGTGTGATAGCACATACACGTATACAGACACACCGAGAAGAAAAAATGAGAGCACGAAGCTCTCACGTTGTATCAGGCCGCGGCAACTCGTCGTTTGAGTTACCGTCGGGCGTGCTCGGTACGCCCCGGGGTGAATACTTGTCAGATAGTTACTCTCCGACATACCCTGTTACAATATATATACTATATACATATATATAAATAGTCATGTTCTGGTATTTCTGGGACCATTGTTAGTATGCATTGTTACTTTCTGGGATAAATGCGTCTTTCTGGGAGATCCCAGAAAAAAAATAGATGGATTGTCATTTTCTGGGATATTCTGGTGCGTATCACAATATTTCTTTAGTAACATTTTCAAGTCTTCATATATAATAGTGACCGGAAGTAGAAGTGGGCGCCGCAGGCGAGCATCATTAGGGTCGGGGGTTGTTGGGTTTTAGTTTATTATATAATTGACTCAACTTTCATTTCGGAAAGACCCAGCAGTTGTGAACAATCTTTTAAGAATCCCAGTATCACGCACATACGTATTATATATATATAGGCTGGGTCTTTGCGAAATGAAAGTTGTGCCAATTATATAATAAACTAAAACCCCACAACCCCCAACCCTAATGCTGTTCGCTTGCGGCATCCGCTTCTATTTCCAATCGCTATTATGTATTAAGACAAAAAAATGACACTTAAAAAATATTGTGATACGCACCACAATATCCCAGAAAATGACAATCCATCTATTTTTTTTTTCTGGGATCTCCCAGAAAGACGTATTTATCCCAGAAAGTATCAATCAGTACTAAAAAACGTCCCAGAAATACCAGAACTTGACTATTTATACTTATATATATATCGGGTGTTAAAGGGAAGTAGAATAGGCTCTACGACATTGGATAGAGGAGAAAATTCTAAGTGCAAAATCCTCTATTAACTTTTCGATCCGATCAATATTCATGAAGTAAACATCGATTGAAAATTAGCCGAGCGGCCCAATCAGGAGAGAGCTACAGCAGGAGGCGAAGTGCCAGGCGGGCGGAGTGAGGTGGCCCAACGAGTATCCCTACTGTAAACCTCTCCTGATTGACCCGCTCGGCTAATTTTCAATCGAAGATTACTCAATGAATATTGATGATTGATCGGATTGAAAAGTTACAAGAGGATTTCTCACTTAGAATTTTCCGCTCTATCCAATGCCGTAGAGCCTATTCTCCTTCCCTTTAACACCCTGTATACATACACACATTCGACTCTAGCACATGATAAAAACAACCACAATGTAATTATCACACTTGAATAAACATGTTAATAAGTACTTCAATATCCTTCCTCCAGAATTACCACACTCAAAAAATAACATTTATATACTTACCTTATAATGCAAACCTATAACCAAGAGACTATTTAATAAAATCCAAGTAATATTTAAGCTTGGAATTATTACGAATTATTCATCACTTCATAAAATATCGTATATACATTGTAAGGTAGCGTTTACGTAGCCCCGTGGCTTGCTACTCTTACAATTAACTTTTCGTGTTTTTCCTGCTAACTCGTTGCCCGTTGCTCAATCCCTATTCAAGTATACTTGTCATCGGGATTGCCTATAGGAATACTCCTACCTTTACCGCAGGTCCCGATGATGGCCGGATTCTCCTTGTCCGGGAAGCTAGAGAGGAAAATGAGTAGTGCGCAGGCCAGAAAGCAAAGCGTGGCAAGGGTTTGCGGGATGGCGAAGTTCTTTAATGCAATTCTAAACTACACAGTCACTCTTCACAAAAATATTAAAAACTTATCGCAATCCGCGATCGTATATCCGGCTACAAATGTCGTGAGGGCGATTCGCGATATACTTCCAGCAGAGGAATTTTCCGCAGTCTCATTGTCGGCGGCAAAGCTCCACCAGGTCTCGAACCACAGTTCACAGACACACACACACGCGTATTGAAAGAAAAACTAAATTGTCTAATCAAAATATTTTCGCGTACCGTATAATCAATCTCCGCTCCTTCCTTTTCCAATTTCTAAATTTTTAATTTTTGTTAGCCGAACTGGCGATCGCGGCGAGTCGAAGTGGGAGAGTGAGCGCTCTTCGAATTTCGGCGCTACCGTTGACGCCGCTCGCTGTCAGTGATGGTCATTGCTTGGGCTGGTACGACAGGCGGACGCTTCGCGACCCTAGGCGTCGCGAGTGCGGAGGTATGACGGTTGCGGCGGGCCTTTCAAAAGGAGCTCTGTTCGCGGTGGACCAAGCCGCGGCCCCCTCGTCTCGTCTCCACTCACTCTGCGCTGGTGTATTCCTACGCCGCTGTCCTCTGACCCACTCGGCTTCACGCCTCTGGACATCTGCCGCTGCGTGCTCGTGGTCGGCCTCTGTGCTGATGATGCCTCGTCTTCTTGGCTCTTTTGCTCTTCCTTCTTTCAGTCACACATACATACTTCATTTTTTCTAGTTTCGCCTTGCCGGACCCTCTCGCTTCATCAGTTCATTCTAATTACTCTCTCATAACACCCCCCCCCTTAAAACCGACCCTGCAGTTTTTATGTATTTTTTTTCAATAAAAAACAATTTGAAGCGAAGGGGCGGAGGTCAACCTCTAATTCGACATTCTAAATTGATAAACTAAATACAATTAAAAAAAAACTCCTATTTTCTAACATTAAACCTTTCTCTAGTACCGAATTCTTTTTCGAAATTTCTAACTTTGATTATATAAAAAAAATTCTTCTCAATTTATTGGTGTGTTTTGCTATGTCTGGGCATTGTTAGTGGGGAAAAGAAATTAAACGGTACTATGAGCCTTGGTGGACGGTGTTTTATTGTTGTACAAACTTTTTTGGAGGTGGCTTCGGGCTGTCTCTTTATTTTTTTCGTCTCGTCTCTGTCTTGGCCTTGCCTTTTCTCGTGTGACACGTACCCCAAGAGGCGGCGCTATCCCAGTATCTTTTTAATTCTCGACGCCACGCCGAAGAGCAGTTCGGGCAATCCAGCTTTGTGGCATCGGGGTGCCCACACTTGAAACAGAAGCGCCGCTGTCCCGGTGGCTGGCGACACTCCGAGAAACGGTGTCCCGCGCCACAGTTCCAGCATTTAAGCTCGCCGGACAACTCAGTTCTCGGTCTGTCTTCGCCCCGGTTGGCCGGCGGAGCCGCCTGCCGGAAACGGACGCGCATTGACTCTGGTCTGAAGTCTGTGGGCATCTTGGCAGGTACCTCTGCCTTAGCCTTTGCAAATTTTAAGTATTCCAGTCGGTGCTCGAGAGGGATCACCTTGAACCTGCCCGAGGGTACCCAGGCGACTGGGGTCTTGTCCTTTTCTGTTTTTGTCTCGCGTGAGTTAGTCCGTTTAAGTGGTTTTATCTCGGTCCAAATTTTTTTCTTGACATGTCTCATCTGTCTTATCGCTGTCTTTTTGAAGGGCTCTGGCGCGGGCTCTGGTGGTTAGGCCTTTCTCTTTACGCTCAGGTCCATAGGGTCCTCCTGTATTGGAGCTGGCGTTGATGGCGGCGTCTTGTCCGCTGGTGGTGCGGCTTCGCCTGGGCCTCCCTCGCTTACGGGCAGCAGTGGTAGCGATCGAGGGCGGCGCGTCCACCTGATCAGACTGTTCTCGATCGTCTGTACCACCGTCATCCGCAGGCGCAAACGGCGAAGTAATTCTTCGCGGTGACCACGACGGTACTGGCTCATCTGTAGGGGAAGGTGGAGGGTTCGATACAGAAATTTTAGACTTACTTGTTTTGTGCTTGAGATCCTTGGTGTGAACCTTGCCCACCTTCTTCCCGTCTAATGCTTCTAGAACCGCGATAACATTAGATCGCATTTGTGCGATGCGATAGGGTCCGTCAAATTTATTTGCCAGTTTCGCAGCTACAAAATTTATCGCGGAGGATAGAATTCTCCTTCTTCTCCGGACCAACTCCCCCTCTTTACATATTACTTCGCGTCTCGATTTATTGTAATATTTTGCCTGTTCCATGCTAGCCTCAAACGTATTTCTTGTTACCAGATCATGTAAGGCGTTCAATCTGAGCATTCTGTTTTTCCATTGATCGGGAGTGAGTTTTTCCACCAGTACGGTTTCAGTTTCGGTATCGCTTAAAGAATACGTGTTTCTTGGTTCGCGACCAAAATTTAATAAAGCTGGCGAAGCTTTTGTAGATTTTTGTACCGTGGTGCTTATCGCAAATTGCAATTTGGCGAGGTGTGCGACCCATGCTCGATGGTCGGATTCTAAGTATGTTATGATCATTTGTTTAATCATGCGGTTCGCGTGTTCTACCGGGTACGACTGTGCGTGATACGGTGGAACCGTTGTGTGTCGAATTTTAAATTCGTTAGCTAAATTTTTTAGTAATTTATTTACGAACTCGGTACCGTTGTCCGTTAAAATTTCCTTGGGCGTACCGAATCTACATACTATTAAATCTAAGAATGCTTCTATAACCGTTTCTCCTGTCGCTTTACGTAATAGCATAATCTCCACTCATTTGGTGAATAAATCTTGGAAGACTAACGCGTACGCTGCTCCTGTTTTTCTTTTCGGAAGGGGGCCTATTATATCCATGGCTACTGTGGACCACGGACCTTCCACTGTTCGAACATTCATTGAACCTGCCGGTTTCGCTTTTCTGAAGCAGTTTGTGCAGCGGAGTAGCTATGGTCGCGAAGTTATCTACGAACCGACGGTACCAAGAGCCCATACCTAGAAAACGTCTAAGTTGTTTTAAATTCGCTGGAGACGGGAAACATTCAATCACCTCGATTTTACCAGGATCGCCTCAAAATCCCTGTTTATTAACTATGTAGCCTAGGTATTTGACTTCATTGCAACCAAAAATTGACTCTTCCGGAATGATGATGAGATCCGTGTCTCGCACTGCAATTAGAACTCTCCTTAGCCATGTTAAATGCTCTTCGAACGTATCCGAGACAACTACAATGTCGCCCAGGTACGAAAATGTATAAGTTTGTAGTTCAGGTGTTATAACTCTGTCGATAATTCTTTGGAATGTTGCAGGTGCATTTGATAGGCCAAACGGCATTCTTGTGAACTGGAAGTCCTCGGCCTGGTACCGTAAAGGCTGTAAAATTTAAGCATAGTCGGTAGGTACCGTTAGATTTTCTATCCATGACTATTGTGCTGACCAATTACTTCCCGATGGCTCTAAAGTGCCGTCTTCTACCATTTTATCCACTTCTGCGTACATTATTTCGCGGAGTTTTGGCGATACTGTGTAGTACCGTTGCTTTATGGGCTTATTTTCTTGTACGTCTCTCGAGTGTATATCCAGATTGGTCGTGCCCAGTTTTCCGTGTCGAACGGGTATTAAATCATTCAACATCTTTTCTAGTATTTCGGTTTGACTATCAGTTAGTTCTGAAATACCAGCTATTTCTTTATCTGTCTCGAAAGTATTGTCGTGTATCGAAATAGAAGGACTGCCAGCCATACGCCACTCTCGGGATTTGAAATTTATCTCAAATTCAAATACTTCCAAGGCGTCAAAACCAAGGACACATTGATATGCTAGCGCCTTCACGATACGAATGGCCATTTCGTTAATCGTGCCTCTGATTGCCACTGGTACTCTGATTTGCCCTGAAATCTTTTCGAGTGTTCTGTTTGCTAATCTGATCGTTCGCGCATCATAAGTATCGAAAACCCCGTTTCCGAACTTCTCAGCGAACTTTGCTCCCACGTACGTCTTGGACGCACCTGAGTCCACTAGAGCTAGCATTTGAGTCCCGGCCACCTCGATTTAAAAAAAAATCGATTACCTTGGTGTATTTCTGTACCGAGGGGATGACAATATTTACTCACCTCTCGGAATTTTCCCAACTCCGCTGGCGAACCTATTCGGAATTTTGATTTTACTTTCGCTTCCTGTTTCATAGAAGTGTTTGTTTCCTATATCGTCGTGAGGGATGATTTCGAAGCGTTTATTTTTCTCTTTGAAGAGATTTTCAGGTTGGCATTTATATCTGGTTCGTTTGGAGTTTTGAGATTTTCCATCTCTTTTTTCATGGCGTCCCATTGAATCCGGACCGTGTTGCCCTTGGTGGTATCGCTCACTAAGTCGATTGGATTTGTCTCGATTTTATTTAATAATTTGTTATTAGTTGGAGACTTTTTGCTTCCTGCGAGGATCGTTGTCTCCTCCAAGCCTCACGAGATTAGTTTTCCGAACCCTTCTGTTTCAATTGTTTATTGTCATTCAATGTTTGGGTTCGCTTTTCCTTCTTTGGCGATGGGCAGTCTTTAGCCCAATGTCCCAAACCTTGACAGTTAAAGCAGCGAAGTCGATCTTTCTTTACTCCGCTTCCCTTGTTGCTGTTCTTTGTTTGTGAAGGTTCGGTTTTGTCTCGCTGCGATGTCTTTGACTCCGTGTCGTGACCTTGATACGGTTTTCTTTCTCGTGGAATCCATTTGCTTTTCGATTTTTGCGATATATTATCAGTTTCTTCCCCAACCGTGGCCAGGCTATTTTTCTCTTTAGCGGTTTTCGATAAATTTTTCTTATATTTTTCCGGAATGAAAGCAGTTTCCGGTAGTGCTGAGTTTTCTTTTTTCGGAGGGGCCTGATATTATTCTATGGCGATCAGTGATGCTTCATACTCCTTACCCAGTATTTCAATGTCTCGAAACGATTTAACTTCTCGTTTATTTATTTTGTCTCGATAATCTGGTTGCAAATTATTATAAGTCATCTGCACTTGATCTGCCACTGTTGGCTGTGGGTGTAAGTATTGTAGAATTATGTGTCTCGATTCCTCAATTCTACACAGAAATTCTTCTGCGCTTGAGTCTGATCCCCTAGTAAATTTAATTTTCCTGTCTTTTATTAATTTCGTGGATTAAATTTATATGCTGTCACTACTGTAGTGCTGAGTGGATGGAATAATCGAGTCGGCCTGGGCTCTTGACTGGACGTTGTGGCTTGAGGTATCATTCGTTTTTGATTCTCGTCATGGTTTATCCTTGGTACTCTCTCTTTTTCTCTCTGGTAGGCAATCCATTTAGAGAATACGGTGGAAAATATGTAGTATTTGTCCGATTTTCTTGTGATTGGCTTTTATGCTGCGCTGAATGAACGTTAGGCCTGATTTCTGCATTTTGTCTCGGATTGATATAGATATTATCGCCTAACGTCTCGGTGGTTGTTTGATTCGCATTTCTGTTCCGATCGGTTTCGCGTGAGTTTAACTCATACGTAAGATTATTTAAATGACGTTCAAAATCCGACCGCGCATGTGTCATTTGATTCGCCGTTACCGTTGAATAAAAAGCGATATTTTCTCGCGGTCCTGCCAAGATCGTATCGCGATATCTATCCATTCCGACGGATAATAAACTACGTCTTGGCGGCCCATCACTTATCTTCTAACATCTTCCTAACTTTTAACAATGAATAACTCGGAAACTACTTCTCGGATCGAAAAACGAGAAATATACGTAATTCTTAGAATTTTGAGATCCATCGAATGGTATATAGCCTGTTATCCGAAATTGATACGTTTCGCGATTCTACGTGTCGGTATTCCGTTTGGCGATCGTTTGTTGCGTGGATAGCCGCTATCGTCTGCCGAGCGTTTACTATCGGTTTCGCGCTGTTCGCTATGCTTTGGTTGTCCGTCGGCTGCGCTGTTCCGAACAGCGTTGCTGAGCCGTCGTCCGTCAAGTCAATCAGCGGCGCGTCCCGTTCTACCCCGCTACTTCATGGCGTGGACTGGCTTTCCATCTCGCGAGATGGTTCCGAAATTACTCCCCTCTGAGTATCTATGTGTCTCGCTGACGGATTTTGTTGCTGCTCACTGCTATAGATGTGAGCAACGTGCTGGGTACGAATGAGACATACGAATGTTCTACGAACGTGCATATAGAATGCGTGAGAGTGTGATTAGACGAATGGCGGATGAGATAAACGAATAAATGATGAATGAATGTGGCACCGCAAGGGGGGCTCCGGGCTTGCCCGTCCCCTGGGTTTAGCCAATCGTTCCACCGAGCCGAGGGGGTGGCACGACCCCCAGCTTCGGTAGAGCTATTGTGTAGCTCGGAACTCCCACCTGGAGTATAAAAGGTACTACGGGGATCGGGGGCCCACAGGACTCGTCCTGTCCCGATCGTTTGGTGTTGGACTCGTAGTGGCAGTAGTTACCAGCCCACATCGCTAGGGTTAGGGGCGGGGTCGGGAATGGGAGGTGAGAGCCCCAGACTCGGCGCTGACCACGCTGTGTGAGTTGCAGTCTCAACTCGGGTACCGACCTGCTGAGTCGGTAGGGATAGGAACGATCCCGACCCCTAGACAGAGGGTAAGGTGGAGTGTGCCGCTCCACTTGAAATCTGTAGTTGCGCGGGGCGTTTATACACCGCTGCAACGCGCTGATTGGGCGTATCCCAATCCCGCGCCCATGGGGGCCGTGTGGATAAGCCGCAAGGCAGGGACCGCACGTAAAATCACTCTAGACTAATGCTCATTGCTATACGATGGTTGCGGTTCTTCACGCGTAAATGTTGCGTTGAGCTCGTTATCCTCTTGCCTACCTAAATACTGTAGTTCTGCGCAGAGGCAGCGCGTGAAATTGAAGTTTGTGTCCTCCAGGTCCCAAGGCACTTCTTCAATCCCGCATTGTATCGCCATAAATCGCGCGAATCTATCTTGCAGATCTGTGATATTGCCCCCTACGTTTAAGAAGTGTTTCGCTAAATGTCTTAACAGATCTTCTACTGATAGATTTTCCACCCATATTTGTATCGCCGATTACGATTGGAATTCTGGGGTTGCATTTAAAAACTTTGGGATTTCTGGATTCATCGTGACTTAAGGGGGTATCCTGCTTTAGACGGCTCAAAAAATCGTTTTTTTTTTGCATAAATCTATTCGTTATATATTCAAGAATATGTAAAAAAATTTTAGAGCCCAATTCGAAATATTTTCAAAGATACAGCGCTAAACGTAGAGAAACGTCGAGCAGGTATACGAGCGCTCGGGCAGCTGCAGCTGCTCCATATAGCGCGCGCTTGTCCCCTCGGTCAAATTGCTCCGAAATATAATAGGGTCTATATATTATACCTGAAAAAGGTTCAACGGTCGTTCAAAAGAATATTTTGAATCTTTCAAGTGGCGTGTTAACCTATAGTATATGTATTATAATGATATATTCACTATCTATACCTCTGATTCTACGCAGCTGCATGTAGCGTGGATAGTTCGTTTTGCTACGAGTTTTATCGTGTGCACATCGTGTATATTACTATAAAATCATGCAAAGTTGTCCAAAAGGTGGAAAAGCGTCGAATGATCGGTCTTCAAGACCACCGAAACGTAAGTTTCACGGAAATCGGTTTACAACTGGAGACGAGGATACGGATCCTAATACCGGTAGTAGTGCAAAAAAAACTGTCGACGGCTGACGTGGATAATATAACTGTGCATCCCGGTCACTGTTATTGAATCCTTGAATTTTTATCTGTATTTTCCGCTATTTCAGAAGTTGTAATGTGCAGATCTTGCAAACAAAATATAACATTTGCAGAGAGTCGACACCGTGGCTTGGGATTCAAGTTAGTGTTATCGTGTATGTGTGGTATACGAGAAATTAATTCAGGACCGTTGATAAATACTAATTATGAAATAAATAGACGGATTGTGTTCGTAATGAGACTTCTAAGTGTTAGGCGAGAAGGTATAAATGTCTTTCGTGCACTCATGGACATATGCCAAGGACTAGCAAAATCAACGTACAACGTTTTATAAAATAGTCGAGCATGTACATGAATCATCAAAAGCAACGTTTGATAATGTTTGTCAGAAAGCGGCGAAAGAAGAGCAAGAAAAAATTTAGAAAAAGGAAGACCTAAAGATAAACTAAAAGTGTCGGGAGATGGGTCTTATAGCGTATTACTCTTATAGCGTATTACACTGGTAAAGTAATAGATTTAATTGTAAAGAGAGTATACTGCCACCAATGTACTGTCAATAAAAAGAACTTAGATGAAGATGCATTTGAAGAATAGTATGAGGAACATGAAGAAACATGCTCCAAATCATGACGGCTCAGCGGGAAAGATGGAGGTTGATTCAATCGTAGAAATGTTTTTGAGGTCTGTTGAAAAGTTCAAGGTGATGTATACAGATTATATTGGTGTCGGAGACTCGAAACCTTTCTCTGGTGTTCAAAAAGTCGACCCGTACGGTGAAAAATTTCCTGTTACCAAGAGTGAATGCGTGGGACATATGCAAAAGTGCATGGGCACTCGACTCCGAAATAAAAGAAAGGAAGAAAAGCTTGGAGGTAAGAATCGGTTGACAGAAAGTCTCATTAAAAAGTTAACTATTTACTATGGGCGGGCCATCAAAAGAAATATTAACTTAACTAAAGACATGAAAAAAGCTATGATGGCAACGCTAGACCATTACTGTTCGACCGATAAACTTCCTCGCCACCAAAACTGCCCAGTAGGCGCTGATAGCTGGTATGAATGGCGTAAAGCCGAGGCCGCAAAATCTCTCAAATCTTATAAGCATCCTGCTCGATTAATTGATGAAGATGTGGAAAAACATATACGTCCGATCTATCAAGAACTATCAAAGGACGAACTTTTGAATCGTTGTTTAGGCGGGCACACGCAAAATGCGAATGAATCGTTTAACGCTACTGTTTGGCGCATGTGTCCAAAGCACCTACATTCTGGTCAAAAAATTGTTGAGACTGCAGCTTATTTGGCAGCAGGAATATTCAATGAAAGTTATTCTTCGATTTTAAGCACCATGCAACTACTTGGATTAAAAATTGGTCAGCAATGTAAGATGTTTGCAGATCAAATCGACTCGCAACGCATTGCACAAGAAAATCGGCGTTCATCATTCCGCAGCAAAGAGGCTCGCACAGCTCGCAGAATGGAGCAATTGCAAAAAAATGAGTTTTATGAGGAAGATGAAGGTCTATTGTATGTGCTGGAATAGCAGATTAAGTACATACGACCATAGTACACGTACTTATTCCGTAAGTAATCGAAATAAACTTTTTTTGTTTAAATGCGTTTTTCTCGAGTTTTTATTTTTACGATTTTCTAAATTGGCGGGCACGATTACAAAAAAACTACTGGGCCGATCGTAAAAAATCAAAGTTCTCTATATTCAG
>UELU01144773.1:0-13541 GCA_900490025.1 Megastigmus dorsalis
AATTTTAATTTCGCAGCAGTCATTCCCCAAAGCAAACATGAAGTTCTTCGCAGCTTTTCTGCTCTTTACTGCAGTAGTTTTTGTGGCAGTAGATGCCTACGTGCCACCGGTGCAGAAGCCACATCCAAATGCACCTAAATTTCCAACTTTCCCTGGACAAGGCCCATTCAATCCTAAACTCAACGTAAGCATGATAAATGAGATACAAATACAAGACTCTTTGAATATTCAATATGTATAACTAAGATTTATTGCTAATTTCAGTGGCCCCGAGTCCGACGATCACCTAAAGATAATGGCCAAATTTCGATCAATGGCAAGAAAGAAGGCGGAAAAACATCGTGGAACGTAGAAGCCCAGCAGAAGGTTTGGGAAAACAAACACGGCAGTATTCATGTTAGCGGCGGAGCCAACAAGCAACCAGGTGGCAAACCTCAAGGACAAGTTGGAATTGGTGGATCCTTCCACTGGGGTTAAACTCGTATACATCAATACTTAAATCAAACACGTCTTAAACTTGTAATATAATTTGTGAATTATATCATTGCTAAAGTGAACACATTTTCAATATCAGGTTGTATACAGCGCAACTTAATTAATTTATGCATTATGTATGTGTAACTAATTCTTTAAAAAATAAAAACCTTTTAGTATTATTTCATCAATATGTAAACAATTATTTGAATAAAACACCTTCGCATAGTATAAATTTTTTTTAATATTATGTATCGAATTTGAAAAGCAAATGCTAATATAATAGAACGTAAAATTTTTTTGCAAAAAATGATTTGTTAAATATCTATACCTAAAGTGGTTAGTAATTATTTGAAACACTAAAATGGAATCTTGCATGCCTTTTATTGTTTCCTCTTTTAATAGATCGTATAAAAAAAATTAAGTCGTACCTTTTTGTTTTCCAAATATAAAGAAAATACGGCCGATTGAAATTAGTTGGATGTTACGATTGTATTTATAAATTATAAATACAAACTTTAAGCCTCTATAACTTGTTAACATAATATTTTTACTGAAAAAACATATCTTAAGTTTTTTACATAAACTATCAGAATATAAAATAAAAAAAATTATGCAATATCATTATTGCCCGTATAGTCCAGGTGCCTTAAACTTTTTAGAGATTTGTTATAAATAACATTCAAAAAAAAAACTCGAGGTGGCTGGAATTTCTTCGAACACGAAATATAAATGGTACAGATTTTTTTCGTATCATCCTTGACTTAAATGGCTATGTATTTCTTTATTTCCTTCGGGAATTGCTTGCTCAGCTCAACAAGCATGTGGCCTTGAGTCCCTTAAAGTTTTCTACTTTACAATTGAATTCGTGAAAAAAGCTGACGCACCTGGACTACTTGGCATGTTAGTGCTGAAATGAACAAGAAACCTGACAGTATAAAATTTACGGTCATCTTGACGTTGGTGGTAGCTAGGTGTTTAGCTTCATTTCGTAAACAAATGTAAACCGAGGTGAGAGACAGACGAAAGGCTCCACAAAAGATCCGTTGTTTTGTGAGAGCAAAACTAAATGTCGTCTTTCTCTCTCCTTTTTTCCCTTTTCTGGTCAAGCAGTACTTGATAACTTGGTAACATAAACTTTTATAATATTCTTTGTTTGACTTTGCTTATAAATCACCATAAAATTTTAGTAAATAAGCTAATTCATGTTTACATTCAATATAAAAGACTAATTTTAAGTATTTTATATATTTTTTATTTTCTATTATTTTTTAAATAATTTTAAAGTTTCTCTATAACACGTACGAACGGTCAGTAATTGTTGACAATGTACACGCGTGTCTTATATTAGCGAAAAGCAATAGCTTGGTATATAAAGCAATACGAACCAAGGAAATTGACTAATAATAAACACGCGATCTTTCATGCGTATACCGAATAAAATGAAACCTACCAGAGCTGTATGTATAGACAGGGTTGGGTTGATCAGAGGTCCGACGGAGATATTCGTACGGTCGCGTTTTGAATAATTCACGGACAGAAGAGAGTCATGCTAATTGTGTTCATGCAAATATGCCGCGAGGAAGGGGTCCCTCTACGGGTTGCAGCCTTGATTTCTGAAGGATGCACGATCAGATAAAGAGGAGCCGACGAAGGGACCACGCCACACGGCAACTGGCGAGGAGCGCGGGTGGATGGAACTCTCGGAGAGTGCAGCGAGCGAAAATAGAATTGGCGCCGTCGATGTTCACCAGGCCGCGCTCTTCACACGCTTTGAATCTTGATCATCTCTAGATATGGATTATTTTTAATCTGTATTCTAATACACGAATCTATATTTTATTCAATTAGCATATTAAATAGTTTCGGGGGATCGTTGGTCTTGACAGCAGTTCTGCCTGTTTTGGGCAGCTGTGTAACGTTGATTTTATCGTAGATCAGTCGATATAAAGTATTTGCCGCTGTAGATAACGGCTATTTTGTTACACGAATTGAAAGAAAATAATAACTGTACAGTACTGTTTATTATGCAGTTGTTAAATCTTATCAAGCAGTTATAATAAATACTATGTTTACATAATAATAATTATTTAGTTTTCGTGAAAAATCAACAAACCAGATAAGAATGATCAAGCAATAATTTTATTCGATAATGTATTTGTTAATTTTCATCAACGTCGGAAAAACGATGAAATTTTATTATATATTATTATATTATAAATTCCAGACCTACAATTAAATCTAGATAAATTTTCCCTCGTTCCAATGTCTTAATTGCAAATATCATGATGAACGAGTGAAGCGCGCATTAAGCTGTAACAAGCTTTCTCTAATTACCGTATATCCTAGCTGAAGAGCAAAGAATATAAACGTAAAATTCAGTCAACTCGAAACATTTCATACTTTAATTACTTTTCGCGCAATGCACGTCACTGGGCGGACAATAATCTGCACACAAGACGCATAAATTATCGTCTTCGAAACTTAACAAAGCCATCGTAATTACCCCACACTCCCTCCTCTCTCTCTCTCTCTCTCTCTCCCTACAGAGGCTCAGACGAGCCGGAATTCATCGGTCATCAATCATATTACCTAATCTCCGAAGACTTGACCTTTTTTAGCCGAGCAGCTCGCTGGCCGCGTGTATGCAAAGTCTCTCTCTCTCTCTCTCTCTCTTTCTCTTTCTCTCTCTATCTCCCTAGTTCCCTCTCCCTGTCTCTCTAGTTGTTGGGGAACATATGCACTCCCTTATGTTTTTCATCCCGACTGCGGAGAGAGGCGGTGAGAGAAGGAGAGAGAGAGAAAGAGAGAGAACGGATCCCCCTACGATTAAATCCAAACACAACCTCCGAGGGATTATCTAAATTGCTTCGCGAAATGAATTAACGCCGCTCATCAGTTATGTGCCGCTCTGCGCGTCTCGCACGCACACACGCACACAAGAGGCAAACGCATCAGTAGGCTCTTTTATGACAGCCTTGCTTATACTCTCCTGTAATGTATATGTATAAATATATGGCTGCCTCCTTAATCCTTCTTGACTATATATGGGTGACTGTGTGTGTATGTGCGTGTGCCCGAGGGTGTAGACTGAACTCGGACTTGGTTTTTCTTGTTTTTTTTTAATTTTTTTTTTGCGTATACGAGGGTGTTGTCGGTGCGCGTATTAAAGGCGAGCGAGTGTGCAAGGATATTAGTCAGATATTTTTCAATTTAGTCTACTCAATTGGATATTTATATAGATAGTTAGATTTATAGCTGGGCAACGAGCTTGATTTTAAAAAATTCATCAGGCGATAAAAAAAGTTGTGAGCGTTAAAAAGTGCAGATGCTTTGATATGGAGTTGCATACAGGCTTATGCCACTAAATTTTTGTGTACGCTACAAAGCTGTTATTTTAACTGAATAAATTAAGAAACTTAATTCCATGTATTCAATAGAAGTTATAGAATTTCAAGTGATGTCTATAATCATATGGTTACAGATTTACGTGCCGTTTTCATTAAAAATCGTACCACATTCTCCTCTCAATATTGACGCCTGCAATTATAAGCTGCGGGGACGCCTAATACGAGCAGCTCCTTGTATAATTCGACGTATGAAGATTTTGAATAATTCGCGGCGCGCCCACGGAGCCGCTTGTCAAGTTTAAATCCGTGTGGGGCGAAACGCCGTTAGCTCGCTCGCTCGATTTATCGACATGTATTATTCCGTCAATGAAGCCTTTCATGCCACGGCAAAAGAGAGAGAAAGAGAGAGAGAGAGAGAGAGAAAGAGCTCCGTCGGCGCCTCGACGTGGCCCTCTTTTTTTTTTATCTTCACGGCAACAGCAGCTGGATGTAATAATTTCGCGATTTTCCGCTCCGGCATTTATCGGATTTTTGTGCGTGCGCTAGGCTTGAACAGGCGGCGCGTCGTCCCCGATGTTCCGCGTGAATTTTCTCAAAGGTCGCGTCGTGGTGGTGGTGGTGCGCTTCGCGCGTAGAATCGACAGTCTACCCAGTCTGGACGGACAAACGAAAGGGGGACGAGACATAATAATGGGGGAGGTCGCGCCGAAAATTAATTACAATCGAGGCATGATGGGCTTTCTGAAACGTGACGCGTATGTGCTGTGGATATAACGTCTATATTATGAGACGCGGCTTGTGTCCTAGCCTCCCTTTTTTTATTGGATAGAAACCATGTTTTTAATTATCGCGACTGACTGTTTTCCTCAACTTTGTATTAGTTAAACAAAGAAACATATAATTCTACAGAAACACATTGAGTTTGGGTAGAACACATGATTCTCAACTCGAGAGTTCGGAGCTTAAACTTTAAGAGTTATGGATTTGAATACACTTTTGAAAAGATCCAACTGGAAAGTCCAGGTTCATGACAGGATTTCAGCTTAAATGGATTGGAATTTACGAAGAAACTTGGATTTTCTCTGGATATTTACCAGGACAACAACAACAAATACAACGACAACAATGAAACCCAGATCTTCGGGTAGAATCCCTGATGGTGATTCCGGTCTGACCGGAACTGATGATGACGACCGGGAGATAAAAATAATATTAGATTTTGTCGAGAGTAGAAGGTCAATGGGGCAGGCTGCAATGTCTAGCATCTGGATGGACGCTGAAAAGCATCTCCAGTTGAATAGAACAGTCTTGTCCATTCGCAATAAGATTAAAAAAATTGTACCAAAAGTACGCTACACGAGTTAATGGAACCTCGAATGGAACGCTACAGTCTAACTCATAAAGACACCGACTACCTGCTACGAAAATGGGACGGTAAGAAATAAGACTAGAATAACTAAAAACTAGAATGGGTTATTAGTCGATTACATCAAATTTAACGGAGCATTAGAAAAAAAAGTATTTAAAATAAATAAGAAATAAATAAATAACAAAAACAAAAAAATAAAATAAAATAAAAAAAACGAAAACCAAAGAATAATATAATATAATAAACGCAGTCAGTGTAGGCATTGACTTGTATACCGAAAAGTTAGTGCATATGCACTACTTTCCCAATGAAACTTCTAAAAGTTCACTGGATTACAAGCGTGTATATACTAATTAGCGATTAAATTTTTGCTATATTTTTATGTTTGGCAGAACCTTTGACAAGATAAATGTAACAATTGGTTAATTCTTAATGTATTCCCTGGGTTTATCTGCACAGGAGTTTAATATTTGAGAATATTAATAGAATAAAATATTAATTTAAGAATGAACAGTAATTATAAAATATAAGCAAAATTCTAGAATTATCTATGTTCAAAGATTTTCTAAAACGAAAATTCAATCTAAACAATAGCTTTGAGTCGCAATTCAATAGGTTGGCCACGATCATGCGGCAGGTTTAAATAGCAAACTTATAGATTTACTTTCAAAATACGACAAAATTTTACGAAGCAGAACGAGCGCAATGCCACGAGCAATAAACTGTCCAAGCATCCTTTAAATTACGGCTCGTATAAAGGTTCTATGCTTGAAGCGGTATTCGAAATAATGCCGCACAACGCAAAATACACACGCGTGCTAATATTAACCGATCTAAACGCAGGTCGCCGCCGCGCAATGCGAATCCGAGAGGTCCGCGCGTATATACCGCACGTATATAAAGGCTGACTGTCTCCGTGGCGAGTGAATAAAAGTGATTTGCGAGCGAAAACACTTGCGCGCGCGCGCGAGCACCCAAGAGGGCATTCCCACAGACCGAAATCATACTACCATTTGACAATAAATTACGGGCCACGTCCAGCGCAACGAGGGGAACTGCGCGCGGTACACACGTATAAGAAATCGCCCAGAGCATATTGGCTTGCGAGAAAGAGAGAGAGAGAGAGAGAGTCTATATCCAAGTGATTCGTTTCGCTCGCTCTCGGGAAGCAGTTTCTTTCGCATCGATTGATGTGTTTATTGCAAAGTACAGCTATAACCATTATTCTGGAATTCATCAATTATGCAATCTCTTAATGCTTTATGCTTTTCTTCTTTTTTTTTTTTTGCTGTTGAGATAATTAAATTAAATCTCCACTCGACAACATGTTTACCTTTCGCGTCCTATAACTTTATTCGGTATCTTTTATATAGGGATGCGTAGAAATCAATAAATTCAATATATATGGATGTTTGCAATTAGCTATACATACTATTCAATGTTGAATAATGTGGGAATGTGTGTGTATATATGTATTTTACTTATATATATTTTCATCATGTAACTTCGTGTATAATAAATAAGGGCAAATCCGAGGGCAAATCCAAACGATCATTGACTCTTTACATTATAAGAGTTGTAATAGGACTTCAATTATTAGAGTTATTATATAGGACTGAAAGTACATAACTTTTTTTAATATAGATACCAATATTCGATGCATAAAGTGTGAAAATCATTAATGTTACTGTTCAGAAAAAAAAAACTGGTATCAAGCCCAAATATTAATTCTTATATAAAAGTTAACTAAATTTTTATAATTATATAATTATTATATGTATAATGTAAATTATTATTCATAAATTTGTCGTGCAATAATGAATTTAAAGTTTTATCCGTAGATCTAAAAGTTTTAAGCAAATAATCTGATTTGCACACAAACAAGTTGAAAAACGGTATTATTTTCGAAAAAAAAAATTACAGCGATGCATTAAATTTGAAACGATTGGACGAGCAAAGAAAGAGTTAATACGGCCAGAAGTGAATTTGATGCATCTTTTACTCGTACTCATTTTAATTGAGATTTATTTGTATAAAATATGAACTAAATGCTTTTTATCCACTATTATGTACAACTGATAGACTTAGCCTAATTATTCATCCTATATAAAAAAAATAATTCAAAAATATTCTTGATCAAATAATTCTCCCAGATAGACATAGCTCTTGCGTAAGTCGCAAACTTTTTCAATTCAATTAAAAAATCTCTTTTGCTTCATAAAAACCACAAAACTTACAACTACAATTTCGATAAATTACTGAAATGATTGTAGTTTGGAATCGCAACCTCGCAATGAAAAAAACATCGTTCGCACACGAGAACAAAGAAAATAATTGCACTTAATGCAATTGACAATTTGAAATTGTTAGGGAAGGATGGATCGTATATAGGAAAGGAGCGAGTTGCACGAGTGTCTGGTACTGCGCACGAGAGAGCCCGGAACGATAGGACGTGACCCGATTTTTTCAGCTCTGGCGCTCCAACCTGCAGCAGCAGCAGCAGCACCACATCTTCCTCGCGTCTCTACCACCTTTGGCTGGGATCTGCACGGCACACGTTTCTTACTCCTATATACGTATAGTCGTGATTCTGCGTCGTGCAGGCACGATGCAAACTGCCGGTGTAGTCGCGCGCGCGCACCTCTAGCGTAGTTATTAATTGGGGGTCTTGAGAAGAGCGAGACACAACAACACTGTGTTTGCGCCACTGAGATATCCTTATTTAGCCTGCGACCAAAGGCAATTATTTATATGATATAGTTGAAGAAGCTTATTGAGCATTGAGTGTCAGTTTTAGATGTACGTATCTGAATTAGACCAAATTTCTGGTCATCAAAGAATAGATTGTTATTAACAATTAAATAAATAAAACTGAGCATTTGATAAGTAATAAAATCATTAATAATACTATATCAACGACAAGAGCAAATTGTTTATTGAGCCAATAATTAAAAGAAACTCTGCATTTACTTAAAAGCTCGATTCAAGACATCATTCCGAATTTTCATATACGTACTTAATAAAACAGTCTCATTTCATATGCGTAAAGTAATTGGTAAATCTCTGCGCTTTTAAAAGAAAGTCCATTTCCAAATTCGCGCGTAAAAGTTTATCGCTCCCGAAAACATTAACGAAGAAACACGCGCGCCAAAAAGCAGCTCGACCAAGCGCATAAATTCACCAGAATAACGTTGTGGCTGTACTGCACCCCAGAGGGGTAACTCCACCCCCAATCACCCTCTAAAGAAAGTCATCCAGATCGCATATGGTCACGGAACAGTTTGCTCCTTTTGTCGATCTCTCTCTCTCTCTCTCTCTCTCTCTCGAGGAAGCGCGCGCGAAAATGAAAATTGACTGCGGTGCGCGTATATACCCATCGCACTATATAGCGCACTTACACGACCGATCGTCTCGTCCTAAGTGAATTAAGTGACTCGCGAGAGTAGTAGGGAGTCATTAGTGCCGAAGCGTATCCGAGAGAGGGAGATAGAGAGAGAGAGAGAGAGAGAGGCCCGGACCACCCATTACCTTCACGCGAACCTGCTCCTGACCATTGCTCTAATTTCCTATAACGCGCACGCCCAACTCTCCTCCACTCGATGTGTGTGGTGCTGCTGCTGCTTCTGCTGCTGCTGTTGCGTCGATCGAGCGTGTCGTATAACGCAGCCGTTCCCCTGGCGAGCGAGCGCTCATCGAGGCATCACGGAGCTGCCGAGCGAGTGGACTTGTCCTTTGCTGAACTTTGTTTTTTTCTTTTTGGTACAGAAATAAAACTTGGAATTATGCTAATAGTTGTACGCTTGAATCCTTCATATTTTTGGGTTTGTTTTTTACCATTTTAAGTAAATTCATTTAACAACGAGTTTAGTTATGATTTATTATAGCTCAGATGAAGTAGTATATTTTATAAGCTATTTTATATTACCAGAGCTTTAAGATATTTTCTTCTTGGGTATTATATACTAAAGTGGGTATAAAAGTGGTTTTAACATAATTCATATATACCTTTGTGTATGTGGATAAAGTTTTTTTTACATTTTATTATTACGCAAATATAATATCGTGTTAGGATATTGTATTCTATACTTTACCACTAGAATATATCCATTGTTACACATTTTTTGCACTAAAACTTGTATTTCAAATTTCCAAAAAAAAAAAGAGGAAAAATCGAATGAGAGGAAAGAGCACATCCACGAAAGAGTTTTTTCCTGGTAATATCTAAATGAAAGCCGAGTTATTTTCGGGAAAAACCTTGTTTTCGAAAACCGAGGCATACCGTACCGTACATACGTATGTACAGAATTGTGCGCGCGGCACTCAGACTTGTTTTTGAAGGTGGGGATGTGTGTTTGTTGTCGTGGGGCGCATCGAAAGACCCCAATTTTTTGGGATAACATTTGCGCCGCGACGAATCGAAACGTTGACACGCGCGAAAAACAGCAGCAGCAGCAGCAGCAGCAGCCGAGGGGTCGCGGCCTGGTTTTGTGCACTCTGACGCCATTGTCGCGCGGCTGCCCCATTGCTTTTTTGCGCGACCGGACTCGTATGTATATATACACCGGTGGAGACAAATGATCCTGATGAAAGAGGCCGCGCACCAAGCCGTGGAAATATATTTGGAAATTGAAATGGAAGGGAGATTTTTCATCTTTTTCGGTCGGAGCAGGTATACCGTGTGGCGTCGAATCAGCTTAAGGGATCTATGGCATGTGATATTTTTTTGTAATTCGATCTGATGCACGATTGTATACGTGTTTGGTGTTGCTTGAGTAAAATATAGATTTGATACTGCAATAAAATAAGATCGGCATAATACTGATTTATGTATTGTTACCATTACGGTATTCTGTTCGAAAATTGCGCATATAACTTACCTGTGGACCGCAGGAACATTCATAAATTATATATTTCACGAATCCTCGAATTGCGCAGTTGTATGCATATATATTGAATTCTTCATTTAACATTATTCAATCAATGATTTCCTTATGCGAATTAAATTACCTACGATGCCGAGAATAAATGGTACAGAATTAAATCGGAATGAGAGCTGAGCACCAACGGTTCCGTCTTTTACTTCAAAATCATCTCCCGAATATCGAATAATCATTCTTAATTTTTTCAGTCTTATATAATTTTATTTAACAATCTCATCGTTCTCTGTCAAACTTTCACGTCAAAAGATTAATAATAAATTATAATTAGCGGGATAAAAATATATATTCATTCGCTACTATACAGAGCGCACTCACATTCGTACACCTGCGTTCTCAATTAATACAAATGTTAACTCGTGGTCTGAATAGCGATCGATAAGCTCTCTAGTCGTTGTTTCTGCACTTTTGCCCCCGATAACTAAATTAGCGACGCGCTCTTAATTCCTTCTCCAAACTATGTATATACGTATGTATAAAAGCGCGCGAGCGTTCGGGCCATAGTCGGTCAATAGATTAGAGAGTGAGGCAATAGCAGACGGTGGAGAGAAAAAAAAACACAAAAGTCGAGCGAAGAGTCAATTCGCCACACGGAAGCGCATGAATGGCCAGAAAGCGAGCGCTTGCGTGTGTGTGTGTGTGTGTGTGTGTGTGTGTGTGTGTGTGCACACTCTCGCGAGGGGCAACGATGCACATGAGCGGTCACGTGGTGTTTGCTCATGTGCGAGAGGGTAAGTGTTTTTGTACTGGGCGGCGCGCGCGGCAAGTCCCTCGCCTCCGCTTTGCTGCTGCTGCTGCCGCTACTGCCACTGTTCTCTATATATATATATATATATATATCCCTTGGAAAAGCATCGACGCAGAGGGAGAGAGAAGAGCACATCGCGGACCCATGGACAAGCCACTCAACGCAATTGCACCCGTCGACGTATATATACGTATACACACGGTATATGCGTGCTGTAACAGCAGCAGCGGTATAGAGCAACTTCTCTCTCTCTCTCTCTATATATATATATATACGTATACCCTGTTTATGCACGAGTCTTTCCGCGTTCGCACTCCGCGACAGCTAAGCACAGCGAAAGATGAATATTCTCCCTTCGTATTCTTTTATTACTCTGTCCGATCGACGGTCGCAACGATGCGCGCTCTATGGATTCCGGTTACAACCTGCAATTTCATGGCGATTTCGCCTGCGTATGCATATATCGTATACGGGCATGGCTTGTGCACGCGACGCGGCCTCTCTGTTGATTTTGCAGTTTGCGCGCGCCTTCGTCGGATATATATCGCGGGTTATATTCTCTTTTTTGGGTGCGGTGGTCGTGGTCCATAACGCTTTTTTTTTTGTGCGCAACGCCACTCGCGTTGTTCTATGTCCCGTGTGTACGCGTGTGTGTGTATTTCTTGGTACGTACGCGCGGATGCATTTTACGCGTGCCCGGGTGAATTGACTTTTGAGCGAAGTCTGTCCGCATCCTCGACGTTACGGACAATTCAATCGACACACACGCCACGTTGCTTTTTCGAAAACAAGCGCGGCGTGTGCTTCTCGCTCTGTATGTCCTCCCTTCCAACTCGCGGATGCTCTACTCTCATTCTCTCTCTCTCTCTCTCTCTCTCTCTGGATTCTTTATTTTCTCTGGTTGCTGCGAGCGCGTTTCTACTGCTTGCCGAAACAATTTTCGAACCGAGGGATGCACCTCTCTCCGCTTCTGCGCGTTTTTCTGCCGAACAGGTGGCCCGTGTTCTGAGAAGTGAAAATTGTTAATTGTCGGAAAATCGGTTTTATTTTTGCTACGAATAAATGGGGAATTTACTCGAATCAGTGTAATAGCGAAGATTTTTTACGATAAAAAATAGGAGTATTTTTACTTTTCCGTCGGAAAATAATTTTAGGTAATTTATTTCTTTTCTTTTTAGATAAATATTACAACGGTTTTTGGAGATAAAAAAGGTGTCCTAAATGAGAAAAATGCACGATATAAAATTAAGCTTATTTGAAATTTCTTATAAAGAAAGATGTATCATTTCTTACTGGCCAAACAAAGAAAGTTTCATCTCCTCCCTTTCAGTGACGATAAAGAGCCATTTTAACTAATGGGCGTTTGAATTATTTGACGTCGGTAAACAGTGAAGAGAGAACACAGTTTGACTCGGTATACGTTCGATGGGGGCACGAACAAAGCATAATTTCTCCCCGTTTTCCACCGAAATTGGCCAGCAGAACTTAATGCGTTTACCTGAAATTGGAACCGATCGATTTCAAGTGACAGTTTCGCCAAACGAGGTGTTTGTCAAAAATTAAATGATACTTCCGAGGAACCACCCCTCTCTCCCATCTACGAATCCATTTCGAAACTATTCCAAGTCTTTTCATTGATTTCTTCGCGACTGATTGTGGATATCTTAAATTGATAGTCGTATATTCTATATTATACGCGTGAATGACAATTTCAAACCGTTGCTTTGTTGCATTCGAAATCTACGTTTTATTGTAGCGCGCTCAAATATTCAAAGGTACAGCGTTGAAAGTGGCTGCTTCTCAACATAGAGTGACTTATAGAGCTTATTGTGTTGCAGGGTATCTATATCCGCCAACAATATCTTTAATTCAAAATTATTTATTGTACGGAGTGAGTATGCACTGTTAATTAAACTTCTTAAATTATAAATTCTCAATCGGATAGGTAAGGAGAAGTCATAAAAATGAGAAAAAAGTGATCACGTTTGTCGTTATGGAACTGTCGGTATAGCTCACATATAAAGAGCATATTGACCAGAAAGAAATGTTTGGAAAAAAAAAAGAAATTAACATGAAAAAAACCTAATGTATTTACTTACTTATGTTCCATACGACTTTTCGAAACTCCTAAGATCTTTCCACCTTTTCTCAGTACTGTACATTAAAAAGAACACCATTCTAACAGCATCCACTTTTCGCTACAAGTCAGAATACCTTGAAACTCGTTTCTTAACCTAAGAGTCATATATATAGACACATCTCTCATTATTTTCCACCATATACAGCTCAACGCACTAATTACTCGGCCCAATGAAAAGAAGACAAAATGACAGCACATATCCCCTCATCCATACATCTCTTGGCGCCCGTTACAAAAAGGTAACAGCAAAAAAGGACATCTCGTTAGATCCTCGGCCCGAGCATCGTCCAGAATACCCGCACGACCACTGCATATACACACGTAATTCGCGAAAGGATAAAAACGAGAAAGCGAGAGAAAGAGAGAGAGAGAGAGTAGGGGTGTGAGTGCGTGGACGCGGAAGAAGCATCGTCGTAGGTAATGTAACTCCATTTACGTCTCTTAATCACGCCACCTCGCGCGGGCATTACGTCGACGTGGCGCACACACACACACACACACACACACACACACACTCACACAC
>UELU01144774.1:0-10196 GCA_900490025.1 Megastigmus dorsalis
CAAGCATTTTGGGCGCGTATTATTCGAAGGATTTTGAGATATCGAGTCTACAATGTATTGGACATTGCTCAACATATTGTCACACTTGTAATGAAGAATAACATACAATTTTTCATATGAATTATCATTACAGCATTCTAAATCGTTATTACGTAAATAAGACTCATCTAATTTCACTGAGGTCGATGGTATGTTTTGAATTAGCTCTTTAAAAATATTATTTTGGTGAACAGTTTCCATGTCTTGGCCAAATAAAAATTTTATTTGGTACAAATAAAGCTTACTTTGTAGCAATTGTTGTTTTAAGGTGTAGATCCATTGATATTTAGTGTGGTTAGGTTCCAAATTGGTTTTATCAGCAAATGTAATCGGTAAAAGAATATAAAGCACCAGAATCATTTTGAGTTTCTGCGTGTTATATTACTCACAATTTTATTTTATTGAACCTTATTCGTACTTTAAAAAATAGTGCTTGTATGTTGGATAGGACCTGTGAAAATTCCCATTCAAATTTTTTATTTTGCTACAATTTTTTGTCGTATTAAAAAGAAGGCACTAAACTTTCATAAGAAATTATCAGAATAAAAACGTTATGTAAGCCCGTGTTCACTAATCAAAGATTACAAAATTGAGATCAGCGTATGATTTTGCACTATCTCTTGCTGCAAGTTAACATAAAAAAT
This sequence comes from Megastigmus dorsalis, assembly GCA_900490025.1. NCBI lineage: Eukaryota > Metazoa > Arthropoda > Insecta > Hymenoptera > Megastigmidae > Megastigmus > Megastigmus dorsalis. The sequence continues at coordinate 684 of UELU01144774.1, forward strand.
ACTGTATTGAAACGACAAAGTTTAGTAATGTGTCTTTATCTAACGAAAATCTCTCCTATACATTCTTTTTGTAGCTAGCAAATGCAGTTCAAAATTTCAACGTCTATATTGATATACCTTAAATTACCAGAAAGAAAAAAATGTGGTGGTGTAGGTGTTAAAACATTGTTAAAGTTAATCAATATGGAATATTTTATTAAAATTATTGGATTGCCTACTACTTTTAAGTTTTACTTTTGCAGCTAAATTAAAGCTAGAAAAATAAAGTTTATTTATCAGGCAGGACCAATTAATTTTTAGAAGATAATGTATTTTAAAAAATAGATATTGATTTGACTGTACAAGTAAAAGTATTTTAAAATGAATCAAGGTAAACTATTATAAAAGTTTTTTGCTAAAACAGATACTTAATCATATTCTAAAATTTTTATATACTTATTCATTTACTTTATGGTATAGATCTTATCTTTCCTTTAAATGATGTCTGAGACACTATTATTCTTATATCATTTATGACTTCAATTTTTTATGAAATTTGTCGAGAGGAAACCGCTAGTTTTTAAAGTTGTTCTTGTTCTATAAATGTAGCGATATGATGTTACAAGAATAAAAATGTTAATTATCCTATCACGTGTCAATCGTATACTAGCTTTAAATTTGAAACAGATTTATATAATTTAATTTAGCAAAGAAAGTACCCATTAATACTCGTCACTGACACAATTTCTAATCACTTAAGAGTACACGTACTTATATGAGAATTGATTAATAATAATTTCATGATTATCAGTAGTAAAAATAGGTTAGGAAGTAGTTTTTGACCTCATTCAAATTGTTTCTTAATTTTTTATCAAAATTTAGCATGGTACAGGTATACAGAACAAAACGTTTGATAAAATAGTAAATACAAAATAGATATTCGTCAAGTAAATTATAATAATAAACAGAATTTATTTACAATAGAAAGTCAAACGATTGTTACAATATTGAAAGTATATCGAAAAAATGATCAAAAATTGGGTCCTAATGATTTACCCTGTCCGTAACGGCTAGTAAAGCATCTAGAGTTCACTGCGTAACCAATATTAATTTTTAGATTGTTATTAATAAGTAGTTTATTATGCACCTATGGAGAATAAAACTTGGACAGTACAGGTCACGAGCAAATTGACACTCAAGCCGAAAGCGAGGGTGGAAAACACGAGGTCTAGCCGGTCTAGGTTGGCTAATTTTTCTCCCGTGGTACATATATACTATAATCCCCCATACCAACGCCATGTACAAAGTGCTTCTTTCTTTCCCGGCACCCGAGGGCGAGAAACGTGTACTTTATGGTACGAAAAAAGATATTTAAAATATATCGCTTGATGGTGAAGAATCAATTCGACATTTAGTTCATTATAGCATATACGTTTCTATTGTCTAGTCTACATGTCTTTTGGCACGTATACCTAGATATTCGTTTCTCAATGAATATAATAATACGATTCACAGATTGAACCTATGTACAGCTCCAGATCCAATATACGCAGTACGGTATTGTGCACATTCAAAAGAATAAGCATTAACAACGTGTGCCGCCCCTACTTTTAAAACTAAATTAGTCTATCTCATCAGGGAAAATCCCGTAAAACCAATTTCAGTTCGAATGTGGTTCGGTATACTAGTGCATTTACAAATCTCGTTACCTGGGATTTAGAAGTACGGCCCATCAAGCGATTCTTAATATGTCTATACAGTGACGGACACGTATGCCTGCTAGACCCATTGGCATCTATACCTGAACTCGACGCCCAAGTGCAGGTAAACTCACCGGAAGGATAAAGAACGGAAGTGTCTGCACAGCGACCTCTATTTTGCACCCCGTGCAATTTGTTCTGGGGCTGTACCTATATAAGCTGTAGACGAACGTCATTTCGTCACTTGTTTGGCTCAGTTGCTTGCAGAAGCTACTAATAAGTAAACGCAGTTTCTCAGTTGCTCGCAATAGTAGCTAAACAAAATACTACGATGAAGACCTTCATATTACTCATCAGCTGTTTTATAGTAGCAAAGAGTCTTGAGGATACCACAGACTTGTCATCGTTGGGGAGACATCTTCGAGTGAAAAGGAGTTTCGGTGTCGATAAGAATGTAAAGAGAGAGTAAGTTATCATTTTATTACAAATTATTAACTCTATAATATTCGTGAAAATTGTGTGTAATTTCATAAGTGTAGAAACTTCCATCGGATGAACAGTTCATTTTTCTTTAGTGTAACATAAGTAAGAAAGCCGCCTAGGGGCATCCGCGTTGATCATATATATTTCGAAATTCGTTTGTACCGTATTTATTAAGAAAACATATTTTCTTTTGAGTCATTTTATATCTGGAAAGTTCATCAGAAGCCTTGAATGAAACGTACTGAAACAACATTCTTTTGCATCATATCCGCCCAATAAAAATAACTACTGCATTCTGTAACTTGATATTACATAAGCGATACTGTTCAGTGAATAAGCAAAGTGAATATTAAGTGAACTGAAAATAAAATATGAACTATTAATTATACGATTACGTCTTATTATAACAGTTTACATTTTGTAATTTTGAACTTATTTAATAATGTAAAAATACAAATTAGTTTTGAGGAGAATATTGTTGCAAACAGTCAACCCAAAGTATATAAGTGCGCTGCTAAATTTTCTAGTCGTGATTTCAATAAGTTTAAGAATATTTTTTTAATATCCTTATTTAACAATATTTTTTAAATTTCAGTTTCGAATTCAAAACGAAATCCGGTACAACTTTCAAGTTGTCAAAGAGCGTCACGTACAACGACGGTGGCACTTTGACCCTTTTACCGGCTCTTCTTGATAGCATCGCCACCAACGAGAATCGCATCATCAGTCAACTGCAACATCACAAACACGGTTATCACAGCGAAATTAGTCCCAATCACAACACCGGCGTTAACGATCAAATTGATCCGAATGCCGGAGATGGCGAATTCGATCTGAACAATCTGAGTGGTCAAGCACGTAACGGTCCAAAAATTCAAATCGACGTAGACAGTTCAAACGATCAAATTGGCGCTTTTAATGGGCATCATGGCTTACCGACTCGTCATCCCAAGAAATTGCATTATCTTCATGGTTTGCTAAGACGTCATCGTGATGTACATCACAAAGTACACACTGCAGAGCATAAATTGGTTCACCATCACATTAAACATAACATCAAACACCAAATTAAACACCTTGGTCATAAAGTGCATCATCATATTGCTCACAAAAGATTCGCTTATGCCAATCCAGAGAACGACAAAGCTCTTGATTTCGCTAAGCAGCTGCTTGCTATTAAAGAGCGTGCTTTAGCTCGAAGAATGTCTCGAATGCTTATAGCGCTGTCTAATGTTAAAAAAATTGATTCACCCTGCTGTCCTGATGGTCCTTGCTGCCCTGGGAATCAAGGCTAGAAAAAGAATTGAACCGACTGTCAGTGTAAATAGTGGCCGTAGAGTTTAAGTTAGTGTTTAAGTTAGTACTTAACTTGGATTTAATTATAATTTTATGCATGATACTGAATAAAGCTACCTATAGACTGCATATACATTTTTCAAAGAATTTTTTCGTATTTCACCTAATTATCCACTCCTTATGCACGCACCTACCAATTATAGTTCCAAATTAAAATATTTTTTTTTTTTTATAAATTATAATTATTTTTATGATTACTCAACATATAATAGTTTTGTTTTTACATTAAAGTAAAATAATTTTATTCGGTACATAAAATTTTTCAGGTTAAATTTAAAGTTCTATTATTTAATATTTTGTTGACTTAAAAATTTGTAGTAATATACATTTAAAAACCACTGCCAATTTATCGGCACTTATTAGCATAAACGTTGTTTTGAAACTTCATACAACCATTGCACTAAAAGTGCATCATAATTGGTGTTATTTATTCATTCACTTGAATTTGCAATGAATATACCATCGAAATAGTTTTTCAGACTCAATAATTTTTATTTCGGTCATCCTACGTTTATAAATATAAATTAAACAACAATAATCTAATGTATAATAATTATATTTTTAAAATAATGCAAGAACTACGAAATAAATTTTAATGAATAAAGTGAAAAATTAAACCTAAATTGTTATAAGCTTCATTTTGTCAAAAAGATCAATAATATTGCTAATTATATCCTTTTGAATAAAATATTTTTTTAATTGTAATTTTTCAAAAGCACGTGCTACAGAACCAATATTTTGATCGAACTAAAACTACGATAGACGTATATAGAATGATTCGTTAAAATAGATTCGATAAAGATCACACTGTCTCAATGACGTTCTCTCTTCGAGACCTCCGACTTTTAATGCAATTTTCAAATTATATAATACATGCAAGATAATATTTAATTGAAGAAGCTTCCACACCACGAACCGGTGGACCAGATTATTATCAAAGAAAAGGTAGCTCGCAAAAAGAACACCCGCACAAAGACGTTACAGCCAAGGAGGGGAGGGCACAGCCTTCGATTCTCGCAAGAGTCGTTGTCCTTGTGCGAAAACGCGAGGAGAGTATCTTTTCGGTTCTCTCTCCGCGTGGTAGTCGGCGCCTGAATAAAGACTTGCTCTTTTACGCGTCCAATGTAATGGCATAATATCGTTTTGCGCGCGAGAGCAATCTCTCTTGGAGCGGCCACGTATCATGAATATTCATGAAATTGTGTCTTCTCGCGTGTGGACCGGTAGGTAATTAGATTTCGTGCGAGCGAAATGAAGATGTCGTGCTGGGAGGGAATGATTTTTTAGCGTTGGGATTCGCCGATTAGCGCTTCGAGGGAGTATCTTGACAGAAAGGGAAGGACGGAAAGCTTGAACGCTGATCCCATTCAAAGATTCCTCCAGCAGTATAGATTTAATGATGCTCCGCGAACAAAATTATTAGTTTTGATAAGTGCAAATAATTATTATTCTTATACATATATATATATTCAATTTTGAATATTTATTAGAAAAGAAGAAAGAAAGAAAATCGAAGCAAAACTAATTTTTTATATTTCGATCTTTGAACAATAATATACAAGTGATTCAATAAAAGAGTAATTTGAAGGTTTTGTACTTATGTAGAAGTAACGTCACTCACGATCTATTGAACAACATTATTATACATCTTACTTGTCACCTAGAACATGAAAAGAAGCAAATCTAAATAAGTTTCACCCAGATTCGTCGAATTCCTTGAACACTCGCCCACACAATGATCCACGTGAACGAAATCGGCCAAAAGCATCCGGAAGATGTCCCTGAAATCCGTAAGGCCATCCACTTGAAAAATCTCTCCAAAGACCCTATCCCGCGCTCTCGCGTAGACACGCACGCGCAGACGAAACGCTTCATCTCAGTCATAAGTCATAAGTCGCGGTCTCTCTCGCTGGTCGCGCATTATCGAAATCAACGCGGCTGCGGCCCCGGCGTTTTCGAAACAACTCTCTCGGGTGTCAGCACGCGGCCGGGCCCCGGCACGTTATACGCACACCGGGTGAAGGGATCGCGCCGACTCGCTATAAGTAGTCTCGGTACCAGCTTCGTCGCGCGATTCCAGCCCGCCTGCACAGCTGCGCTCGGGCCCGAGAAAAAAGCCGCGGGAAAAACCCGGCTATTTCGTGGTGTGCAGCGGTACAGCGCGTTACAAGGCGCTGCGGTCGCGCGGCAACTTTTCGCGCGCGATCGGTATAAATAGAAGAAAAGGAAAATTCGGGTGGCGAGTTGTTCTCGGGCTGGTGTTGTCGACCGTATAAGAAGAAGCCGATATGAGTTGGATTGTGCCGTTGTGTCTGGTGATAGCGGCGGCCGGCGCAGCGACCGGGAATCCCGTGGCCGAGGCGGCGGCTCGGGTGGCTTTCCCGGATTCGCCTGCAGGGGAGTCCTTGCCACCACGAGACGGGGGCATCTTAAGCGAGGCTGACGCGGATACGGGTACGTTGGCCGTAAGGCTGCTTTCTTACTGCACCTTTTTGCCGCTTTCGGTATATTATATATTATATTATATGTCTGGGTCGTGGCTGAGGTGCACAGCTGAAAAGTTCTTATTTATGCCAAAGATAAAAGTGATTTATAGATGGTGGGTGCTGTACCGAAACGGTTGGTTTCGAAAAATCAAAATTGACGAGGTTTTTTTCGTCTTTCAAGATATTTCTTTTTAATAAATTAACAGCGCTTATATTATCTTATGACATCACAGCTCAAATCATAAATATTCAATTATATAATAAAATCATTGATTATTTAATTAATGTGCTATTAGTATTTTGAAAAGATTTATAATAAACGATATAGATTTCGAAAGAGAGAAATCTTAAATTGCGCTAATTTTGATTATTTATTTAAAATTTTCTTATTTTAGAGAAAGTTTCACGTGCAATCAGTAAATTGCAATGCCACACTTATTGCACCGACCAAATTCTTCGTTTACCACACTTGTTCGAGTCTTAAAATAACTTTTGCTACGCGATGAAATATCATTGAAAAAATCATTAATACAACAAACTGAAAAAAAAACACTTAGAAACATCGCTCTTAAATGCATATTTTTCTTTCGCGGCACCGCAAAGTCACGGGCCTCTAAGCTCGCGCCGCGTTTACTTATGAAATTTGTTATGGTAAACGCACGCAGACAAACTGATGTATATACGCGTAACTTTAATAATCGTTATTTCCCAATACCTCGTTTTCCTCCGATCACGTGAGCTTGATTTGAAGAAAGTTTAGGTTGGTCACGTACTTGCATCGGATTGTTAAACCCGACGAGTAAAATCATTTCCATGCAGATTCTGGATGACGTGTATGGGATTAGTGTCGCAAGAATTACGTGAGCGGTTTGCGATTAATAGCTGCGGCGAATGAAAGAAAGCGACGTATAAGTAGTAAAGAAAACATTCTGGGAGTGCGAGCATTCGTACGTAATTTGGACGCCTCGTTATGCTGTCTTTTCGTAGACTGTAATTTTCAATTCATCAGTGTTTTCGTGCACATGCACTTTTGTCGATGTAGTTTAAATGGTGGTAATTAACATTTTGACTACTTTGGTCTAAATCGTTTTTGAAGACTTATACGATTTCGTTTTAAGAGGTATGACCTAATGACCCACATACCTATTAAATTTAATGGAATTTGAACGTGGATTGTACAAACTTAAAAATTTGGTCCCGTAAAGTACATACGCTTAATATATTAAATATATACTAAAAGTATATGACGTACTCGCTTACCTTGACCTCTTAACTTGACAAAGAAATAGAATTTCTTATTTGATAATTAAGAGCAATACTGGAACAACTATAAGACAATGATCCATCTTAATTTCTCCTCTTCACTTGGATTGGTCGGAAATTAAATCTATTTTTATCCAATTTAATTTCTTAAATTAGATAATAATTATTATAAAATTAATTGTTTCTATTACATAATATTATACAACACTTGCGTTTACTGAATCTTTTTTTAAATTATTTCCTGGACTCCAAATTTATTTACTTAGATAAAAGCCTATAGAAAAGAAATATTAAATGTATTAAAGTTTAATACTGAACTTTATTAACTGGTGTATAGAAAATTTTTTTAAATGTATTAAGAAGACGTTGCAACGCAGACAATCTATCGCTTCATGTTAATATACATCGTAACTTCAGTTATATCTGCAAATGATCTGACCCCCTTCTCTAAGAGTTGCTCGTTAAAACATTTTGCATACAATAAGAGACTAAAATTATATTTAAGCCCACAAATTCCTGAGCATAAACAAACACCTATTAACATATCGAATCACGAAATTATCGCCATTTTTCGCATCTTAATACAGTACAGAGACACAGAGAAAGGCGATGTTGCAAGTATTGCATGATCATTGAATAAGACTTAACGTCGAGAGCGAGTAAAGAGAAAAGAGAGAGAGAGAGAGAGAGAGAGACAGGCGGGGAGACAAAGAAAGTATATGCGAGAGAAGAGAAGCACACAACTCTTTCTCCCTGCCAGCCGAAGTACATAAGAAAGGAAAAGCAAAGAGACAGAGAACGAGGTTTTATATATATATATACGATGTACAGGGAACAAAAGAATAAAGCGGGGGGAGCGAAGAAGTCGAAAATCTTGGAAGTGAAACATCGCGTCTTTATCTCTGCTGTTTTAGGCCTGCAACGAGATGAGCGCTCGCCAGAGGCCGACTACGCGGATTACGAGGAGGGTGAGGAGGGTCCGGAGGGCCGGCATCTCAAGCACAAACTCAAGCGCAAGTTCAAGCCCCACAAATACGGACACGGCTTTCTGGGCGGTGGACACGGTGGACACGGCGGTGGCTTCGGTGGCTTCGGTGGCTTCGGCGGCGGCGGCGGTGGCGGCGGTGGCGGCGGTCATGGTTGCCGTAAACTGCACGGCTGCGGAGGTGGACACGGAGGATACGGCGGGTAAGTTGCCGTGCGGCACGATACGACCCGAGTTATACGATCGGGTATGGCCCATTGTCTCCTTTGGTGCTGGGCACGTTTTCTACATTACTATGGTAAATCGGAGCGGTTGCGAAAAATTGGGATAATCCATATATATCCCGTGTTTGTTCTGGAGTGTATAGGGTTATTGATGTAGGTATAATTATGGGTATTCCGTTGGCTAAATTGAAAGAAACCTTATTTTCTTGGACTTTCCGAGAGTGTTGTAAATGAAATTTCAGGTAAAATGATCGTTCTTATACATTATATATCTGAAAGGTAGGGTAGAGTAGGGTAAGGGGAATCAGTCTATATGTATAACTATCGATATGTACGTGAACCTGAAACAGAAATAAGTAAAATTAAGAATAACTGGAATTAGCCGCATTGTGGAGTAGTACGATCAAAATTTATTTATTAAATGAAAGTAGAATAATCATTTCTAGTATGTTTTACAAGCTTTAAATAATTTGCGTCTAATAATATTATTTGTAAGTAAAGATTGTAATATATATTATAACCTTACGTTTTTTAAAGAAGTTTTGAATATGATACAAATTCTAAGTGATTTCTAATTTATTTTCCTTAAGATTACGGAATTCGGAACATTTTACGCATTATTTTTTTTTAATTTCTGTATATGTTTAGAATTTCTAGAATATTATATTCATAAAATTAACATAAATATAGGTACTAGAAAAATATCTCGTTGAACAAATAGTCTTTTTTACATAAAACTAGTATTGGAAAACTAGTATTGAAATAAAATTTTACTGGAAATCAATATTTAAGATGGTTTCAGGAATTTGCTGAAATAATTCATAGACATAAATATAATAAATATAATAAATATCAGTGTCCAAAATTTTAAAGGGAATTACGGACTTAAAAATTGAGAAAAAAAATTCGTTTAGGCTCTTGTGGAGATAGGCTTTTTCAGATGCATTATTTCAATTTTTCTTAAATATAAAATCTGATATTTTGTCAGAAAATTACAGATACATTTTTAAGGTTGCAAAGAATTAGAATATGTAAAA
>UELU01144775.1:0-16322 GCA_900490025.1 Megastigmus dorsalis
ATATATATATATATATATAAAATTTCTTATTGGTATTACTACCAATGAGAATTTTTTTTCAGCTTTTTGAGCTAACGAGCTTGCAAAAAGATTTGTTTAATAAATCATAACTAACAGCATACTCTAGAACAAATATTCTATAATATTCAATAGTGAATTCATAAAAATTATGTTACACTTTCTTCTTTATTAAAGATTTTGTTTTAACTAGATAAAAATTTTTTACTCAATTTTCAGTTTGACTAGAAGGAATTTTGTGAAGGGATAATTTATTTTAAAGAATAATTAGCCAGCAACTTTGACTCTGCCGTTGAAAAACAAGTTTCACGCCAATGCAGTATCTCATTTTCTCTCCTTTCCCTTTCGCGGGAACGTCAGTGTATACAGCAGCGTAGTTTGCAAGTCGAATTTTTCCGCAGATGATGCGGTTAAAACCCAACTTTTTGTTTAGAATGTAATCGTCTGCTCGTAATTATGTAAAATTATAACTTCATCCATAGTTTTTCTATACAAAAGAAATATCCTACGTGTACAGAACCAATCGATTTTCCTATTGGTAGGCTTTTGAATATGTATCACTTATTCTTTGTTAATGCTTTTTTTTTGAGGGTAGAAATTTTTAATTTTCAAATTATGAAATTTCTTTTTAATTTTTTCAAGACAATAAGAATTATTTGATACAAATGAAATTTTCAGGTTCTAAACAATCGTGTTGATGTATTAATAATATTGTTTTATTTAATTTTTTCTGCATTTATTATGCATTCTAATATGCATTTAATGTACTGTTGTATAAGGTAACATACGAGGACGAGTGGAAGATACTCGGCCAAGATCTCGATGTAGAACGGTTGGTACAAATTCTTCCGCCTCTCATTATTCCGGTGGGCCAGGGTTCGAATCCCTACCGATCATCAAAAAAAATCTTTATATCATTCGGTATTTCTAATCATTTGTGTTATCTAGAGTATAATATACTTACCTATGTAAGTTTTTTAGATCAAACAAATAATTCATTGGAAGAAAAAAATTTTTGAGTATTTTTAAAATGGTATAAAAAAATACGTTAAAATTAAGTTATTATAGTGAAAATACCCACTGAAATTTGTAAATATTCGTTGACATTTTCTCTCCGTGTATGAGTCATTGTTAAAAATAAAATGTTCATTAAGTTTTAATAATTAATTTCCAAAAATGAATTATGTATACCAAAACAAGACATTTTCGCAAATATCATCGTAACGACGACATCTATCATATGATACTCAAAATGTAGGTAATTTCAGCTTAGGTTCTATCGTTACGTAGGAAATCAAGCACGGAATTTGTTGGATTTGACAAATGTAGTCGATATATATGTCAGTTAATTTAATATCGCGATAATAAAAAGATTCCCCATAAGAGACAATGCTAAAATTGAAAAGATACAAATATTTTTGTCTCGCTTCTGAGGGCATGTAGCCTCATAAAAATTTAACAGAAATTCTATTAGGCCTTTATCTGCAAACCGTTAAATTTTCGATAAAGTCTCAATGTTAATGTTATTATCAATTGATTTTATCGTAAGATAATAGTAAGTAAGAAAATGGCCTGACACCTAAAGACTATCATTCTGTGTACAGTTTTACTCTTTTGTAGGTGCACACTTTTCCTTCACAGCCAATCTCATTGAGAAAGAACAAAATAAAAAAGAAAAAATAAGAGCTGGCTTCATTAGCCTACTTTAGCCGCAACCGCGCCCACACCCCCTTAATAGTTTTATAACCTCACTTTTTTTCTTGCACAAATCTAAAACCGCAAAGGCTAAGCTTGTATAAGCGTGTCATTACTGCGTCAAACATAACCCTTACCTTCTATCTTTCAAGTTTCTCTTTCACATTTCAAAAGCTAAAGGAATCAAACGCAGAATAATTACTCTAAAAATACCCCATCCATTTGTCAATATATATACATATACACATATGTATATGTAGTTTTGAATATCGCACATACCAACGCGTAAGAAAATCAAAAGCAATTAAGTCAACTTCCAAAAATGTATTTTATTTCTAAAATCGTACCGTCACTGGAGAAAAGCATTGATGAACCAATTTCCAGATTCCAGATCCTCAAATTTTTAAATTTCGACAAAAACATGAATGAAGTCGTCGATAAGAAGAACAACCACACACGATAGTCGCAGCTCCTACCATTTCAAGCCTCCAACTCGCACTAACCGTGCATATCGTTTTCTATTCTATATTCATTCGCTTACGCAGTTACATATAGGTATATACTGGAATCAAGTATGGATCGTGAGCGCTTACGATATGCGTGTGTGCGTGTGTGCCTGTGTGTCAGTGTGTGCGCACAGTGTGTGCTTATACGCGCGTAGCATATAGATGTTTGTTTATATGTCAGTCAGTACAGGGCGGTAACTTGTTTTACTTCTCGTCTAACGTCTTGCATGTGCCAGTTGCGGGGGCTCACGCACACGTCTGAGCTATAATTATTATCATTCAAGGGCGGCAAGGTCGTTCAGGTAAGAGAGAGAGAGAGAGAGAGAGAGAGAGAGAGAGAGAGAGTTATATTATTACGTTAAAAAAGAGGGAGCAGCGGTGGTGATCCTAAAGGTTCCTACTTGTCAAAATGTTTTTTGGTGTTTGTGGAGTCGTGAGCAGCACTGCACATTTTGAATGCATCTTAAATTTTATTTTTTGTTTAGATTTCAGTTTTCTCATCGCACTTTTAGATTAAAGGAAAAGATTGTTGAAAAAGGAACAAAATTAATGTTATTGAAATTCAGATTTAATGAATTACACTTTTATCTGAATCGCAGAAATCGATTCGATGAGCAAACGATTCGGTGTTTGAGATAATTAACACAATGAATCGTAGCTTATGAAGCTATTTATATATAAAACTACTTTAATAATTAAACTATGACGATTGTTTTGCATGTACTCTCCTCGTAAAAACTTGTACACGAATAAAAAGCGAGTTTAATACTTATACGCAAAACAATCGTTTTTCATAAGACCGATTTCCTGTATATAGTAATTAAACAGTATATACTTTTCTTTTTGTTCAGACTTCAACTCATTAATGTAATTGGACTTTATGACACATAAACTAAATTTTCTTTCACATTTAGTTTATTCATTCTACAACTTGGTAACAATAATTCTTAAGCTTGATTTCCAATTCTGCAAAAGTAGGCAACACAAATTTGTGACTCACTTGAGTCGCAATTATTAAGTATGCACACAAATATCGAGTTTGTCGAGAATTTTTTATTTAAAGTCAAAAGCAGTTTTGTTAAAATTCATCTCCAGTCGCGGTCATAACTTTGAATGTCAGAAAGTAAATGAGACTGTTCGTCTACTGTACGTTAAGAAATGCAGGATTTTAAGTAAGTAATATGATATCCGAAGGTCGATCGTCTTGGAGAAATCTATTACAAAGTAAGTGTAGAACCGGCGAATAAATTTATCGAGCATTGGTTGTATGTTTTAGTTTTGAACGTGCACCCGGTGCACCTATAGGTATAGTGATAACAGTTTATCTTGAATAAACTATAAATAAGATTTATGCATAGTTTTCTGATATTTCAAAATTTATGTTTTGATTTCACAATAATATATAGAAACTTCAGCTAATGGAAATGATTTAAAAAAAAATATATTTTTCTATTTTTTGTACAGTTAAATTGACACTATCAATTAATGATGTTTACAGAATTGGAGAAATGGTCATCACAATAATTTCACATACCCAATGTTACCCAACTCTCAGAGATCGCATTATGCTTCTAGTATTTTACAGACGTATTCAAAGTTTAATACAAGTGTACAGTCAGATGAATACAAAATAAAAAGTAACGATAAGTACTACAAAGTGTATTTATGTTTATATCATGTGGTAGTATTATAGCTATTTTTTTTTTTGAGGAGAATGAGTTTTCGAATGACCACCATTATCCTAAGACTGAGCGTCATTGCCCATAAAAATATTCATATTCTTAGATTCGAATACTTTTTTATTTAAATGCAGAATTATATGCTATTTTATATGATTAAAAATGATCAATACTTTAAGCACATACTTCAAGTTAACTGTGTACATTTTAAGTTGTAGGAAATTCTATTACGGATCGAAAATAAGAACCAACTTTTGCTGAAGTGATTGCTCTTATTTCGTTCTCTCTATTACATATAAATTTTAAACTTTTATGCTCTTTTATCACTAAACAAATCTTTAATCAATGATAGGGTTATTTCACAATAAGAGTACAAATCTGAACGAATTAAGCGACTGCAAATGAATTCCTTCAGTATGTTAAAAAAGTGAGTGTTCCGTCAAAAAGAAAGTGGCTTACAGTGTGCAGCGCGCCACCATCCATATGACTGGATGATTTTTCCACGACAGAAGTTAAAAAAATTAGTAATTACTTATTCTATCCAGATAAGTGGACATTCTTCCATCAAGATTGAACAAAGTCGAAAATTATCATTTGGTCGTAGGTACGCTTTTCGTACATGTAATGCCTACCTGTTGTCCACGGGAAAAGCCAAAGACGCCAGTGGTGACGCGTCATATTATACGGTAGCAGCGATCGCGCGCGAAGCCACGATAACTTGTATTTTCCTTTGTGGCCTCGCATGCCATAGAAAGTATATTCTCTCTCTTCTCGCAGTATATAGATATACCACAGACACATGTAGACGCTGCTCGCTGATTTCTTCTCTCTTACTCTCGCGGCGCGCGGAAAAAAGAAATCACTCCAAGTGAAGGAGGAATGAACTTATAACTGGCGCGTAGCTATATGCCTAATATCACGCGGCATTGTTACGAGCGCGGAACGGATCGTATTTTCGGTGTTTGCCGTTTTGCACTTGCTTTCTTCTGCCTTTTATTTTCTATGGGTTCGGTTGACGAAATTGTAGTAGTCAGCGTTGTTTTTTTTATTTAGTCTTCTCACAGTTTTCTTTTCATAATTTTGTCTTATATAATTCGATTTCGATGTAATCCCTGGGGGCTTTGTAACGTATCTTTGTGGTATTTAGCTCGGTAAATTATGTCACCGAGTTTACGTTACAGCCGACTGTTTGTTACTTTCCGTTGAACGCTGTAGCGATAAGTAGATATTCAGTTATATTTAGATGCATTTTATACGTAGGTGTATTTCACAAAATTCAATTTTACCAAACGACAGTTTAAAAATATTTTCGCATATTTTATTATATCTTCCGACTTGCCAACGCAAACGAAATATGAAATTTTTTTAATGCTCAACTTTTAATTATTCTCATATTCTATACCTAGTGAAAAATAAGTTGAAATTATACATTCCAAAATATCCTATAAAATAGCCTTTTCATATTAATTAAACAATGCTTATAAGCTTTTTATTACCGAGTATTAAATTTTTAAAACTATAATATAGTATTTAATTGGGACACGATACAAGTGTTTGCGAAACGATACAAAATACAAATTTAAACCGATCAACAAAACAACAACACTTGTATATTCTGTAAGACATTGAAAATACCCATTGACCGCGACCATTGATCGCCTTCCTTAACCACCTAAATCCGGCGCAGTGGTGCAGGAGAAAAGACAAAAAGTAATTTAATTTCTTTCATCGCTGGTCCATTGGATCAACAGCGATATATAATAATCATCGACAATCCCTTTCGCTTTCGACTGTTCTACCTAAAACTACAAAAATCACACACTTCGTTGCAAGAGCTCGCGTGCCAGTCCACGAGAGAGTCACTTTGCCTACATACACTATACATACTAATATAATACAATAGCTACTAGTTCAGCTGTATAAATTTTTCAACCGACGGCTAAAAAAATAGAAAATAGCACATGCACCTCATACGTACCGGACTATACATGTAACAATTTTGCGGACGATGTACGCGGAAAAGCGCATGCGTGAATATAAATGTGTATAAACTCGTCTCGCGAGTGAAAGTGCGGAGATCAGTGGTCGACTCGAGCTTCTTTCGCGTTGTTTCGCGCAAAACATTCTGCTTGTATAAGTGTGCGCGCTAACATTCACTGAAATTACACACGCGGCGGCTATGCGGATAATTCTTGGTGAGATCGACATCTTGTTGAGGTTATCCGCTCTCCCGGGAAAAGATGAAATGATTTATTTCGTCCCGCTGGCTGATCTTTTTCATCGCTGTAGAGGAATTATTTTTTTTCATACCGACATGTAGATTCCTACTTATCACTTTCACCTGAACAGGTTTTCTCCTAAACGAATCAATTGAAACTTTAGGGAGGGGTAAATTGTAGATATATTTGGGACAACTCGGAAAATTGCTAAAAAGGAAGAAAATTTCATAATATAGTATAAATGTTTGAATCAGGGTTTGTGCTACGGTTAGAAAGATACCTACGTTACCGGTTTTGGTATTGAACGAAATATATGAAAATAGAGACCAATTTTTTAACGAAACTATCCGTTAGCACCTCAGGAATTATGTAAACATTATGCCAATTTTGCAAACTTCCATCTAAAATTCACAGGGATTTACGTCGTAGAAAATTTCGTTTGTAATTCAAAGCGATTTTTGTCTCCGAAATTGTCGATGATAAAAATATCTGTGAATCGTGGATGAAATTTCATGTAACTGAAACCAAGTAATAGTTACATCATTGCCGAGAAGATGACAGACAGTGTTTTTCCAAAATATTAGTCACCATATTTATATATTCCGTTAAATGCAAAAACTAGTAGGGTAGGCTATTTCCAATCGCAGCACATCCTCTTAAGCAACCTAAAATTGCACCATTTTGTAGAGAAATCAGTAATTAATAAAAAGTCTAGTTCTATACCTGACAACACGAAATTTACTCACTTTTTAAAGTATGTATGATTTTTCTATACCATTTTCAAAATGTTCAAATGAATTTAGTTTAAGGAACTGCTTTGATTCGGTGACATCGAGAAGTAGAATCTACCCTAAATATTAAATGCTCTAAAGTTTTGTTTTTCACTGGTTTTATGATTTAATATTTTATTTTAATGCGCTAAATCTATAACATTTTGCTTTTCATAGAGTATCATGTAATTGTCAAAAGAAATGTTTTACAAAAGTAATATTGAATACTTTTTCTAATTGATTTAATTTCGGCATGCATCCTATGCTGGAATTTCAATCAGAGAGAGAATATCATCATTTCCCAGAATTTTCTTTGCACGCTATACAAAAGTGACGTAATACTCGTTTTCGTGGTTATGCATACATTATTATGAGTAAAGTAATGTAAAATATATGACGAAATGAGTTGCACTAAGGAAACTTTGAAAGTTCAACTAAATTTATGATTACGACGTGCAGAAAAAATTGTTATTCATTATGACTAATTTATGTGCGAAAGTTGAAGACAAGATTTTTATCAATGCAATCAGAAAAAATAAAATCAGATTCATATATATCTTGTTCTTTTCATGATTGACGAGGTTGATTTCCTTAAAACTCTCAGGAATTATTTTATTTTGCGCCAAATAATGAGGCCCCTGTACATATGCAATGTAGGTAGGATATCCTTTTATATATCTATCCAATGACTCTTAAAAATGGCTAAACATCAAAATTTGCAAGCTAATAAGACGATTCACACGCAAAAAAATTATATGATTTTATATGAACATTTAATTTAATAATTCTATTCAAATTAATTATTTGAAATTAATGTATATTTTGTGAATATGAAGCTCCTTACAATTTAATTAATGAAATATAGTTAATAAATATAAATTCATTATTCAAGAAATCATTACTTTATCATATATACCAATTAATATTAAAAGAGGAATAAATAACATTGACCTGAACCATTTGAAAGGCAATTTAAAGTTGCAGGACTGCAGAAAAGTCGTAGCAATTTGACTTGTCGCCTTACTATCGATCGCTCACACATTTATAAGACGTGTAGATGCGTACGAACTATTAATTAATTATTTACTAACCTCTACGAGAGCGACATTCATTGTAGACTAATCGATATCTTAAACAATCGATACTCCTCATAAGCACATGTTTTGTTCACGAACAAATATGCGTGCGTTTAAATAATAGCAGTATAAGAAATTTCACAATTAAAGTAATATTGTTCGAGAATAGGTAAAATGTTGAATGGCTATTGGAACACTAGCAGGTAAATTTGATACGGATTGCTCTAGAAGTATTCTCTCTATAAGTATAAGTATAATATTATGCGCGTACAGTAATTATCTAACAATGGGAACCCAAGGAGTCCGGAAAACGGATTTTGATGAAACTGTACAGAGATATTCTTTCATCGAAAATATGAGATATATGTATCGAAATTTAGTCAAATGGGCCCTGAGTTAATGCCCATTTTATCAACACAGATGAGAAATCATAGGTGTTTTAAAACCTTTATTGCAAGCCAAATATATATCCTAGACAATATTACAAAAAAGATATCAAAATTATAGATAATCAGCTTCCATTTGCATTTTTAAACAAGTTATTCGCACTTTTCGTTCAAAAGTTATGTACGATCGAGTATCGAATTAATTTAGCAAGAATTTTTTTTAAATGGAAATTAACTCGGGCCCCAGGGTCCATTTGACTAAAATACGAGACACGTATCTGGTATTTTCGATCAAAGAATGTCTCCTTGGATTCCCCTTGTAAGTATATAGCTTCCTTATACGCTAATAGTTTCACCACTGGAACTGCGCTGCTACTAATATTGGAGATTCGCGTGTGCATCGACTGCTGCCAAAAATCTGATCAAATTTGAATGGCTCGAGCTTTGGGAAGTTAAATTCTTGAATCAATTCTATAGATAAACTATAATAGCTGATCAACATTAAAAGAAACGTTGTTTTAGACGGATCAATCATTATTTGAAATATTAATAACTCAACTAATGTATATACTTGTAGAATGGAGAACGTAAAGTACAGCTATTGCGGCGATCTGTCTAGAGACACTTGCTTTTGCTGTCAAATCAATACCATTATTGATTTTACAGCAGAAGAACTTTATTAAAAATTTATATATAAACTAATTATGATTTTATGTTTTTATCTGCAAGAAATATTAGGGTTATATAAATGAATACTTGGCAACTGTAAGTCACTCGAGTATAATCATTGTTTAAATTGGCAATATTGTGAATCTGACCGAGGTTTGTCTACTTGTGGGACAAAATCTGACTCTACAAGGTCAAATCATTGATAAAAATTGTTCAGTTATTTTGATTCCTCCCCTTTTGGCAAATAATAAACCACTCTGTAACTTTATTGTTTTGTCTGGAATTAAACACATGCTGCATTTCGGCATTATTACGATATGAATATAGAGAAAAAAAGGGCGCATGAAAAAATGAGGAAGTAAATACAACTAGCTGAGTATACATCGAGACGAAACTCTCCGGTTATAAGTAGTAATTGAATAACCTGGTGAATTGGGCAACGGGGCGAAAAGTGTATACATAACAGACACCTTGACGTGCCGAAGGAAACAATGAGTACAGCTTTGTAAAGTCTTCATTCATGGCTAGGATTCTTGCCTCGAGCGAGAAACTCACGTCTAAACAAAACTTTCGTTCTGATCAAATATAATTTAATTTAATTTTTAAAATCAGTTTTTTCCATTTATTATTTATCGATAACTATTGGTAAGTCTTGCAGCAAATCCATAGAATTGAATCGCTTAATTATTGCACTAATTTGAAAATGTAAAACATATACACAGAAAAACTATGTTTGATACGGTTGTAATATGGGCAGCTCAAAATTCATTTTATAATATGGGCACTTTCATTTTTTATGCTAAGCACTTTAAAAAAAACTTCTCAATTATCGTGCACCATTCGTCAACATTTCCTTAATGGCGATCGTCGGTATTCCGTGCGTCAGTTTTAACTTTTCTAACAACGAAAATTAAGTAAGTGTCGGAAAATTCGGCTTATAAATACAATACTTGTAATCCTCGGAGTCGTGTACGAATATGCGTGGAATCATTTAATAATCAATTTCAAGCATCATTAGCGAATTCGCTTTTTGATACTATACGTAGCTATACGTACATCCTTCCTGTGATTTCCTAGCGTAATTTCCATTTAGCTATACAAATAGATAAAAAAAGACTTCTTGGACACCCGAAGTCAAAATTACCTTCTTCTGGCCAAATTACCAAATTAATTACGAATACGAGAAAGTTCCAAGAATGAATTATAATATTTATGATATATCTTTGTAAGAGTCTATTTTTGTATCTAGAATAAGAGTCAGGCTTTTTCTTCTCACAAGCAGTGATGAAAAGCAGCTCTATACTATAATACGTAAATTACTTATCAATCTATTGGCGTAAATTGATAATTTACTATTCCACATGCATGAATTAGAAATAATGGTCAAACTAACGTCACTAATATCAGTGACTTAAAAATTGCTACCTAAAATTAAAATCTGAATTCATTCAAAGCTTTAGTTATCTAATAAGAATCATTCAGAGTTAAGTAACAAAGGTTCGAGCAGCTATGCACTTTTAAATTCGCGTTCCGATAGAAAAACAGACTTAAAATCGATCATATTTACACGGGTGACGGGACGCTATCCATTTTTCTTTTTTAGGTCACACAAAATACGAGATAATAATTAAAAGTTTTAAGCGAACGAAGCTAAAAGCTAAGATACGCCCGCGAGTATCGCCATCTTTTATTGCGTCGCAACTTTGGTCGGCGCATTGAAATTCCCAGAGTATCGCGCGGCCAATAAAATCATAACATCATTCATCCATCTCTGCATTTCAATTCGAAGCGATCCAGAGAAATAAACTTAGTCGGCAGTGGCATATGCAACCAGTAGCGCATATATTTTATGTAAAAGTCTACTGTTACTCCATCTTATTAAATAAAGCCGAGAGTGTAATTTCACCTTTTACCTGCACATATATAACCCACACGCACCGAGTCGCTGCGGATACGCGGTGTACAGGCGAACGAGTCAAGCCGAAAGCTTATTAGAAAAGCGAATTACGTGATCGCGCGTGCTCGTCTACGAAACCCCGTCGATCGCTACGTCATTTTCTCCCGTGTGTACAGTTGAAACTTGCGTAGAGTTCGGGTGCACTTGTAACATCTGTACTGTATAATAGTGATCTTTAAAGCGACTGGCGGCGATCGTTTGCGATTTACTTTCTGGGGGAATTGCGAAATCTCGTAATTGGGGATTTCGCAATCGAGATTGGTCGCTCTAATAATATGTTTCGGCGAAATGATTCGATTCTTAAATATTACACAGAATTATTCCAAAGTAGGTGGAGTACCTATAACCAGTTATCGATTCAGGATAAATGCTAAGAGATATCTTTGACGTTGAGTGAATTAACTCGTATATCTTCTATTCGATCTGTACAAAGATTGAATTGCAAACTCCACTTTGTTGACATGAATATAAAACGACTTTCGCTTGTATTCGCTTGTATACGCGCATTTACCTTGATACCGACTTGCATCACCAAATCAATAAAATTATCGCCCAAAATTATATTACTATACTTTATCAATATTCCACGTCCCCTACATATATTATATATAGTAATCAGCTTATAATTCAACTAAAAAATTGAGTCCGATTAAAAGAACCGGCCCCAACAGCGATCAATAGTCATCGTTCTCCGAAGATAAAGTTGACCAGCCCTTATTCAAGCGATAGCTTGTCTTTAAACATCAGCCGATGAATGATATTCGAGTTGTTGCAGAGCCCTCAAATAAAATGCCTGGCAAACGAAGAATAAACATAACGTACCTGCAGCAATGGAGAGGTCCCGAAAAGAGCGAGTGATCGGTAAGCCTCTGAGCGGGCAAGTAGTCAACGCTGCGGTCCGTCAAGACGGCGCTCAGCAGCGACAGTACAGTCCCAGCGACTCCTCCTTTGTTCGATTACTCCTTCGCAGGAGCGCAATAAACGTCGTCTGGACGTTGGCTGCTCATCAGCTCCCGCGCAAAAGTCAAACCGAAGCCCTGTCTAATCTGCTCGGCACTCACAGCACTTTTCCCCGATTACTCTCGCGATACTTATTCGGTAAATACACTTAGCGCACTAGAGGACGAATGTAAGTTGGTCAATTGTTGCCTCCTCGGTGGTTCGCGCGCGTGCGCGCGTGCCTCGACTCTGACTGACCAAAGACCTGTGTGCCACGATCCTGATTCTCGGCTTGGACTTTCTCTCTCTCTCTCTCTCTCTCTCTCTCTCTCTGTCTCTCGTACTCTCAACCGAGCGCAAACAAACCCAACGACCTGTCCGAGTCCTACCGCGAGACTGAGTCGCGAGTCGCGCTCGGCCCAACGATTCCTCCTCGAAACTCTCCTCTGAGTCTCTCCCCCCTCTCCACACTCTCTCTCTCTCTCTCTCTTTTCCCTCACTCAAACTCTTCGATATCTACCTTTCTCTGTACGTATAGCCCAGCCACAGATACTTATATGCTTCCCCTTTTTTCTTCTTTACTCGCGCGATCACTTGCCCACTTTTATCATTTACGTATTTGCGCTTGTGCGAGCGTTCGGCTCTTTTTAGTTCGAATTTTTTCATGCTTTTTCATATACTTTGGTGTTTGGCGTAAAGGTGCATGCTTGTATTTGTGATCAATTTTAGTGATGGTCGTGTATATCCTTAATATTGCAGTAGCGAAAAATCGCTTTAATACTGATGAGAATTTCATAACGATGATGCTTTATTTGAAATCCATTTTTAGTGGATGAATTAGAAAGAACTAATAAGTTTTCTATTGCAATTACAAGTTAAAGCCACCTCGACAATGTTATAAGTACTCTGAACCATTTGAATAGATTAAAAAATGGTTTTACTATATTTTTATTTATACAACAATTTTTTTGTTTATATAAAATGCGAATTGTGTGATCGATCCACAATATTTTGGTATAACATTTTTTCGGTAATATATATAAAAGTAATAAACTAGATGATACAAAATAAAACTTTCGTATTTTCTCTCGGTACCTGCAGCAAAAAGGTTTCGATTTATCAATATTAGCAAATATTAGCAATAAAAGCTTTTTCGTACTTATTTTCGAAAGATAATAATTCATATACTCTAAGAGAATTTATGGTTTTCTCCAATAATCATTTATTCTAGTGGACGTTGGTATACAATATATATATATATATAAGAAATTTAGAGTTTAATGCCTCCTCAGACGATATACCATCTATAATAGAGTATCATGTATTAAATTTACGGTGGATCAACGTTTTCTATCGAATCATTCTTCTATAAGTTATGTCTTATATATACGCAGTTCATTTTACACTGTTTAAACTCTATCGTGTAATTCAATAGTGCGCAATAATGTAAATATACCTTTAATTAGTCGGGTGCAAATAATAGTGTAAAATACAAGCATTATATATTATGTTCTTACAAATAAGAAGTTTTTATTCCTATTTACTACGGCAATTTATACTTTTCTTTTCCTTTTCAACTCCTTAATTAGTATTATATATTATTGTTTATGTGAATTGATGATTCAAAATCAGCTTAATAACTGGTATACCTAGTTCAGTATTTTAACAATCGATATAGCCTAGAGCTCAACAAAGTCGATTACTTGATGAACTTCTAAATGTTTCATTTTCTCAACAAACTTATAAAGTATGTGGAATTATCCGTATTCGACAAATTAATTATCAGTTAACTCGATAAGTAAAAAAAACTATTGTTCCTTTACAAACTTTTCAGTAAAAATTTTTATGTCAAAGTTTTACAATTATGTTTGAAACGTTATTTTTACGTTTTAAACATAATTGTAAGGACATCTGCATTCGCAGATAGTGCAAACTCTCGTTCCCTCCATTTTGCCGGCAGAATGTCTGCCATTCACGTAATCATATTATTACCCTCGTATACAGCGACGTATGCACAACGCGGTGCATAAGAATTTAGTTACATATATGTATATTACACACTCAACGGCAAGGAAAAAATAATAATTTTGCGGTAATTTCGAATATCGCGTTAATTGAGTCGAATTTCTATTACTAATATTGTTTGTGTGTCTGGAATCGGCTTATCGACTATCCCAACACAGAAATTATAATGTTATTGGGTTAGTGATGTACATGTCATCTATATTTTGTTTTAAAATAAGTTTTTTGTTTTATTTCAACTTGTATACCAATCGGAAATTTATCTAATATTAAGATGATTCATAGGATCTTATTAAAATTTTAAAAATTTTACCAGAAAATGGTATCAAACGACCATTTACTTCCATATACTTCATGAATATTCAAACGACCATTTATCTACCATATACTTCATGGATGTAGGAAAAAATTAATTGAAAGTCATTTATATTTTTGTGCTGACAAAAAATTCTCTGGAAACCCGTAAGATCTTCCGCAATCGTTGGACGTCCGGAAAAACAAAAAATTCTTCTGCCGCTTTTCGACTCTACTTTGGCAATAATGGATGTATTTCATATATTTTGTACTAGATATAGAATGAATTAAATAATTTTCTTTATGCACTACTAACTGTATAAACAAATTGAATTTCTTCTATAGACGAAGATTATAATAAATAAATATAGAACTATAATAAATGTTAATATTTTATTAAATAATGATATTTGGTTTATTTATAATAAAACTAGCTAAAGTGAGTCTTCCTTTAGTAAATTAAACGATCTGCAAAAATCACAGAAAAATGTCACGCGCGTACGAATCTTTCTTTCCATTCAGAGAGTAATATCATTTCATTTCGTACAACGCCGAGAAAGAAAAGCGTCGAAAGGAAAGAGAAATATGAAGAAGAATAAGGAGAAGGAGGGGAACTTGTGGAATTATGCAGAAACGTGTTTTGAGTCGCTGATTGCTTTGTGCGTATGCGCAGGTATAACTTGCGCACATGTTATATTAGTGCGCGACGCTGTCGACCTTCTTCGCTCACTCTTCCAGCCTCGGTTTTTTCTTCTCCCGTTTCACTTTGCTTCCTTGCTCGGGTTTGAAACCGAGTGGTAGCGCGCAACCGATTCTTCGAATGCACCGCCGCGGGAGAAGATTTTATTGAGGAAGATCATCGGTAACTGCTTTAATGCGAAGGCTAGGCATTCAATTTGAATTATCGGGAAATCACTCTCTTCTATACTCGATACTAAAGTAGTTCAATGAGAGTGAAAATATAATTTATAGTTGGAGGGAACGTTTATTTAGCTAAACAGACTGTTTCCAAATATATCATCCAAATAATGATGATGAATCTTTTTGATATTGAACTCACAAGAAATAAACCAACATTTTAGACCGGTTGCGAGTAATAAAGTATGTTGACAACAACATAGATGTTACACACACTGAAATACTCTCAATAGATTCTTGGGGGATTTAACCAATAAAATCGACAAATACAATCGAGTGTCGAGTTGAGTAAGCAATAATGTAACCGACTAAATAAATGTTGCTTATCTGTTGGTTCAGCAAGGTCACTGCGAAAGTGGGCTACCCAAACAAAGTAGCTACAGTATGCAACTTTCGAAGGCGCATTCACTGTAAAATATTTTAAGAGCAATTTCATATTCAAGTATTCAGGAATTTTAATCTGCGCTTTATTTTTCAAGCTACAATTTATTTTTTAATACACTTCTAAGGATCATCGCAATGTATGCCCCTTTGTTATTAAATTTTGTACAGCTCTGCAGCGAAAACTATGACATGCAGTAAGTCTCACGTTGTTTGTCACTATTTGAAATAATTTTAGTAAAAGGGAGTATTTTTTGTGTACACTTCTCCAAAGTTGGACAAATAACTGAAATTCTCTAACGTATCAACAAAAATCAACGGCTTGAAAACCTCATCGAAGATCAGGTCACATACGTGTCAGCAAAAACGTAATCGAACGCGAGTTTCTTCATTTTTTTTATCCCCTCTTACCTGCGATGTATTACAAAATGCTATTATAGAACGCTCGTTGCTTCGCAAATGACACACTAGCTCACATACATGTATACACAGAATAGTACAATACACTATACGTGCACAGAGAAAAAAATTCAATTGATTCAACAATTTTTCATAGTTGAAATAGCGCAAACTCTAATATTGTCAAATTAACAACGAATCGTTGTAGAATGGAAGACGGAAAAATCGTTATGTTAACAGAACATTTATTTAATCCAATAAGCTGAATCATTCATTTATCTATCTAATATGTTTAAATTAAATTATGGAATATTTAACTCAAAGATGTACAAACAAACATAAATGAAAAAAAGTTTTTCTTGACTTTTTTTACTTTACCGTATTATTTCATAGA
>UELU01144775.1:16342-29264 GCA_900490025.1 Megastigmus dorsalis
AGTTTCTTCATTTTTTTTATCCCCTCTTACATGCAATGTATTACAAAATGCTATTATAGAACGCTCGTTGCTTCGCAAATGACACACTAGCTCACATACATGTATACACAGAATAGTACAATACACTATACGTGGGGCAAAAGTATGCTATTGCCGCCTGCGTGCAAATTGACACCCGAGCAAAGCGAGGGCGCCAAACTCTACTTAGTGGCGCTAGCATACTTTTATACCAAGTGGCTCACTTATAAAATTATATACGCAAATATTAAATTATTTATTTTCATATAGATAGTAATAATATTTATTTAATTATTATATGTATAGAACTATGAAAGTGATCGACTACTGGGACTCGGTCGGTTACTATCGTACTCACCATATGTAGGGGATTCCCTATAATAGTGTCAATCAAGACATATTGTGCTGAATCATACGTGACGTATATAAGTGACATCATGTTTTTCACTCCTGGAATTGTCTGTACATATAAAATATACACATACTAAGGTTTTTTCCGAAGTAATTTGATGGTATCAATTATTACATAAGGAAAACTTTGTGTACATGCGTTATATTTGTATAATCTCCTTTATAAATACGCGTGTACCTTTACATACCATAAGTTTCAAATACTCGAATAATGTCTTGATTGTGATCTCGTAGTTATTATTTTTTTCATGTTGTCGAGAAAGCAGCTAAATACTACTCTTATTATCCTAACTATTTTATCGCTCAGATTTTGAATAAATAAAACAAAATTGCTCTGAATCGTGAAAATCTCGAATTCAGATAACCTTCGTTTATGTATTTTTTATCATCAGATAATGTTTTGAGCCAATACTTAAATGACACTATCTAAAATTTTAATCCGAAACAAAATGTTTCGAGTAAAATTTCTCAAAGTTTTATTGAAATATAGGCTTAAGGAGGAATCGGATAAGTATTGGTAATCGAAACTTTCAGTTTCATATTTTTTTTCGTTCAATTCTCAATAAATTAACATTTTGCAAGTTGAGCTCAATTCTGTGGACTACAAAGAATTTGGCTCAACTCGAAAAATATTGAAATTAGGTAATTGACGGTAGCTATGCTCTACCGAATCCCCCTTAAGGGGATTCCGGAGTCGCCTCTTTTATCGATATTAGGTTTCTCAAACTTTTTAAATGATAATGATGAGAGTATTTTCCACAAATTAATCTTTCTTTCTGTATATATTTCGTTAAATACAAAAAGTAGGTAACTTTCCGACCATATCCCATTACCTTTCCGTTCCCTTAAGGACGCGGATATTTTTTAGTCAATTTTTTTTCGTTAATAGGAATACGTAGTCGGGGATCTCCTTTGTATAAAAATAGTATATTTCATTTGAAAGCATTCAGATAGTTAAGTGGAGAGCCAAGTAAAAAAAATATTAGATTCTTCTCGACCAAACAAATGACACTTATTTTTTGCCTACTCACGCACGTATTAAAAACGATCGATCGATTTGTGCAAAGATCAGGTTTGATTTGTCTACTAAAATATAACAACATCCTACTTCTTTAACGAAGAATATGCAAATATTATAAAACTATAGTTTTTGTTCAGTCACGTCAAATGGTAATGAGAATTTGTTTGGTTTTTGCCGAACTTCGAATTGTATTATTTTGTTGAATAAAAGTTTTCATAGTAACAATATTATTGTCCACTTCCTTATTCTACTACTTTTATAGTTATAAAAAGTATATAAAACTGTGATAAATAAGTAATTAAGTAAGAAATAAGAAATCATTTAAAAGTCAATTTTCTGATTATAATAAAAAATGCCTAAAGCCAAAGTCAGGTCTGTAAAAAAACTGTAGAATTTTCGAGCCACTGACAATGATTTTTCTTTTGCACATACAAAATGCGCATGCTTTTCTTGTCCACGAATTCATTTCATTAAACAATGGAGCTGTGTTTCACACACGACAAGCTGATGATGCCATATTTGTCCAATAAAACTTGGACTTGGGTAATAATGCTATATTGCTATCTGTCTGATTTTTTTCCTCTCTTTGGTCAGCTCTCCAGTAAGAATTAAGTTGTACAATGTGAAATGCAAATGTAGGTTGTTGACAATTAATGTAAATTTAGTTCTATCTTTTATATCTTTTGAGAAATTTATTATTATATTACTCTAATTCTAAAAATAGAATTTAATATAAATATAAAAAAAATTCAGGATTATAATGTTATTGTTTCATTCCATCGCGTTTGCCCGTCGTAAAACAAACTTTAAGTTTCTCACTTTCTCTTAAGGACATGTGCTATGATCAGAAAGATTCTTACTCTACCGGTTTTTTCGTTTTACGAATAGAGGTTAATTTTTTGGAAAAACTCTCTATTAGCACCTAGATCTCGACCTAGATAATGATGTAAGGACTACGTTATTCCAGTTTCATAAAATTCCATCTACAGTTCACAGAGATTTTTGTCGTCGAAAATCGAACATCTCTCTGAATTGTGGATAAAAATTTCGGTAAGTCAAGCAATCTTTCTGAATATAACAAATACTCTTAAAATTAAAGGGCAGTTTTAAAAACTATACATAAAGTATAAATCAATTGGAAATATGGTTAACCTTTTTTGAGATGCCTCAGATTGTATCACTGCAACCTTGAAGTTACTTAAACTATTTTCTCAGAAAATTCTGGATTAAGTACATTCATTTAATTTTGCCTTCATATATTTTTATCAATTAGTTGAGAAATTTAATATGGCCTTTTTTCATGAACAATTTTGCTATTTTTCCTTCTCAAATTGTACGTCAGTATATTATCTGTTTGATTCATAAACTTTGATATTTTTTTGAATTAGCATGCAGCGATTGCGCATACGTGTTTCGTGCAAAAAAGTTAAAAAAAGACGAGGTGGCGAGCCAAGAAAAATCAAATTAAAAATCCTAGACGAGTTTTTGTATATCACCGACTACTTTTTTCCGATTCTTTTATGCTGTTGATCCTCGTGTACATTTTACTACCTTATACTCTTTACCTCCTAAATATAAGATACAAATAAAAATGACCTATAGTATAACAAAATGCTGTTTAAAAATTCATATTAAATCAAATTTTTGTTGTAGAAAATGATCGAAGCAAGTTAATAATCTTATCGTCTTTTTCTAATTAATGCAAAACAAATTGTAAATTAATACATTTTTCCACAAAGCTATTTAAAATATAACTACCGTTAAAATAAGTTATTAGCAAAATGGCTCTTTCGTGTGCAGATTTGATTTCTTGACTAAAAATACTTTTCTCATTCTCAATTCATGCAAGTGGCTATGTTTAGTTACGGATGTATCTTTTCTAGAAATTATATAAAAATCCCTTTATTTACTTTATTTTGAGAAACGAGTAAATCAAACGCAGTCTTACAAAAATACTATAACTGGAAATCTAGTTGCTTTTTTGTTACTTAGCACGTCATCACTATTATTGTTTTTGTTTTGTAAAGACGTCACAATTATTCCGATTGCAAGGTCCGCGACACTGGCTTCATCGATGGAAAGAGGAAAATGCAAAGATTCATGATTTATTCTCAATTCAGTTAATATAGTGTTATTATTAGAAATATTTTATAAAACTATGATTGTTGTTATGTAAATGTTTTAAATTATAAAAACAATAGAAAATATTGTTTGCTTGTTTCCACGCAGCATCGGAATCATCACAATAGAAATGGCACCGAGGACAGATCAGACGCTTCGTACTCCGAGCTTTGCTATCAATTTCAAGATTTAGAGAAAAGTGCAGCGCCAATGCCACACGTGGATACGCATAATCATATTCATAATGGCAACGGCTATGGCACTTTAAATCCTTTTAGCGTGATTATTGTTCTATTTTTGTGCAAATTGACGATGAATGCGTGAGGTTCCGGCCCCGACCTTTCCTTGAGGTGGTTCTTCACAAAAGCAAAGTACTGGCTATCATTATTTATAGTACAGGCTGCCTAATAAATTTTTCGAGAAAATAAGCATTGTTTCCCATATAAGCATCAATAATATTATGTATACATTGTTATTCTGATACTAATGTCAACTAAAGCTACCCAAAAATTATATAACCAAATCGAACAACAATTTCGCAAGTTTTTATCTTGCACACCCGATCCACTAAAAAGTTCGTAAAGAACTCCCTTAAATTGATTGAAATTTGAAAAGTCGAAAGTAATCGATGATATGCTTGTTCTAAGAAATAATAATATACTTCTATATTAAAAACATACTAATATTCGCATGTATGATTTTTATGTAAATATATGCTATTTTTATTAGGCGTTATACGAATGACACTGAACGATAATTTGGCCGAAAATAGGAGATACATGTTTTGGGATTATATCTATTCAATTAAAATGTATAAAATATCTTGAATAAGCAGCAAAAACTTTGAAAACAGTAAGGCATTATATATATATATATATACTCATCATGTAAAGTATATCGGAAAACAAAAATCAAAAGTGTATATAATGAGTTTTAACCTGCATTTTAGAGCGAGCTATTAGTATTTTTCATTCAACGGTTGTCATCTATTTTAGGAACGTTCATGACATTTGAACAAAAAATACTAATATAACTCGTTCTAAAATGCAAATGAATACTTTGTACATATAGATTTTATTTGTCAGTACTTTGCGACATTCTCTGTACGGTGTATATTAGCCTTGCTCTCTCAGGTCTATTGGACAAAGCCCCGTAACACGTATCTCATATTTTTGCCTAAAAAATGTCTGTCAAGTTTTATCAAAATCGGTTTCCTGTACTCCTCGGGTTCCTCCTGTAAGCCTATCAAGCAATAAACTCAAGTAATTACAGTTCCGAGAAACAAACCATTTTCCAAACACAGCAGCTTGGCTACTGTCAATTTTTACTTAATTGCCTATTATTTCTCTGACTTCCGTTATTTAATAATTTAATAGATTATTAATAAAGTTGATATTCAACGGCTTTTTGATTATTTTTTCAATGCTTTTCCATCGTATTAAGTGTTTTTTTGTCTATTCACTTTTTGAAATGTTACATCATTTTGTGGGTAGTTTAATTCTTTGGGGCAGCCAGACGAGTATAGTTGCGACGTTTACGGTTTCATACTTTTTTCGCTCAATTTTCAATATTTTAACATTTTGCAAGTTGAACCTAATTCTTTGTAGTTCACAGAAACGGGTTCAACTTGCAAAATGTTAAAATATTGAAATTCGAGCAAAAAAAGTATAAACCGTAAACATCGCAACTATACTGCTCCGGCTGCCCCTTGCAGGTTCTATCTAGTAACTACACTAGTCAAAACGCGAAAAGAGAGAGATGTGCGGCCGCTGCTCTTATTCCGTGCAGTTTAAAATTGCCATTACACAAAGAATTGATGATGAAATTGTGCAAAAAAATTTATCAACATTCTTGAATCTCTGTACTAAAATGTAGTATTATTTAAACAACTTCAAAGTCCGTTAGCAGGGGTTAAAAAATGTAAAAACAAATAACACATTTATGTTTTTCTTTTGACAAATGGCTGTTATGAATTTTCGAAAATTGAAACATTTCATGTTTAATATTCTTCATTAGATACTAAAGTAGATTTTCACAAAGTTTGAAATGATAATTTTCAACGTAAAATGTTTTGGAAGTTATTTAGTAAATAATAGATCGACCTGGGTGACATTCTTTTTTATTTCTCAATTTATTGTTAATATTCTAAGTACCTTCAATGTATTTTTTAAATAAATACAAAATCCTTAGATATTATTATATCATATAAAAATTTTGATCCAATCTTAGCTTCAATTATTTTGTAGTATGTAATTAAATACGACGAAAATGTATTTTTCCATAAGAGCTCATGATAAAGTGAAAAATTAAAATATTTATTTCTCTGCTCCAAGGAATCCTATCCTTCTAAAACTTGGCATGGATGCTTTTTATGTGAAGCTTAACTTGTGTACAAAATTTCATCATTTTTTTAGTGTTATTTCTATTCACTTTAGAACCTCCTTAAATGCTATAAATTCAAATAGAAATATTTAATTCATCATTGCTTGACTGTTTATTTATTATTTTTTTATAGTTTTGGTTAAGTTTTATATATGATTAATTTTGGAAAATTTTGAAAGTTTATATTTTTTATATTTACGTTAGACCCTTTTGATAAGTATCATAAGTTATTACTTGTTATTTGTCATAACATTAAGTTCTCCAAAATGTTAAACTTATAGAGAATTTAGGTTTAAGGGTTTAAATATTTATATCCGTTTACCGCAATTAGTTTTACGATTTTATTAGCAACACTTTTTTAGCGTCATTTTCGTAGAGTCGTGTTTCTATATATAATTATGTCTAATTATATATAAGTAGTTATACATTTATGAATATTATATATATAGCTATATATAATTATATATAACTAAAGAGAGGTTATTTTGCTCAAATAATAAATATTAGAACTTAAGAAATTTTTTTTTGTAAAGTGGAATCTTGATTTAACTTATACCCTAAGCGCTGGTTTTCTCTTGCAGGAACAAGAAACTGGTAGTAAAAAAAAAACCTTTTTCGAATTCATTCTAAACAAATCATCTAATTGATCCTTTAATTTTCCCTACTTGAATTAGAGTATTTAGCAGATTGATGTATCATTTTTGTACGGAGTGGCTGTAATGTTAATTTCGCTACAGTTAAGGAGTGAGCTTTATTAATGTATCGAAATTTATTATTACAAGTACTGCTTTTGAAGAGAATTTATTAACTTTTATTAAATTAATGGAAAAAAATAAACAAAAAAATCGCTTTAAACAGAAGAACGATTCTGGCGATACGGAAAACACTAATACAAAAGCAATTTATGAATCATGCGAGAGTTTTAGATGAAATAAATTTTCTCCTATCAATTTGCTCGACGACGGCTTTTTATTAGATCTCGAGAATTTTCCTCACGGGTATCTATTTTCTTGTGTGCACAAGTCGTCGATTTGACTAAAAGATAAAAGGAAACCTATCACGAGAGTAAAACAAATGAATCAACGAGCTTCTCTATAGTAGGCACAGTAATACCACAGAGTTTCGACGTAACAAACGCGACCGAAAATTTGAGACACGTATAACCCTGACATCGAATATACGATCGAGCACGCGCGCGACTGTTGGCTCTGCTCAAGTTCACACGCGGCACTTGCACAAGCCGTCGCCGTACGTAATCGCGTGTGTATATACTTAATTCGCATCAGCTTCTGCTCTCTTTCGACGATTCCGAAACCAGGACCTATTGAGGTCCTCGTAGCAAATGAGCTAGAATTGACGGATCTGACTTTTATAAGCGCCATAAAGCGTACACTGCACTTTTACGTTTCGTATGTCTTATGTACCTAAACGCGTGAAGTTTACAAAAAAAAAATTAATCAATTGTGTATATAGATCTTGATGAAACGCCTGCGCAGTAGCGCAACTGTGCATCTCCGAATCTTCTTCCGCTGATCCTGGCTTCTAGATACATCATCCTACTATTGCCACTGGGACAATCCAGCGCAGCAGAACGAGTCTGCACCTCCACTCGTTTGGAACGGTGCAAGTAGGTGCTTGGAAGGCGAATTGTCAGGACCACCATTCGACTCGGAGGGAGGGCAGAGACGCGGGATAGCACAGGTCGTGGAGGAACCGATTGCATATACCGTCTCGAGGCGGTTATTCAATCGGCGAGTAGCGGTTACGTATGGGGCTATATAGGCTCCCACCTTTCCTACCGCGCTCAGTCCCTCGGTCGCGGCCATTGCACAATTGCGTGCGCGCGTGCGGGAACAAGCGGGAAAGCTGCCGCCTGCGTGTCTATTACTCTGCTCCTCGCAACTCTTCGGCCCGAATCTATACCATAGGTACCCGATAGCTGCACTTGCCGAGTTGAGCTTTGACGAATGAGGCTTCGCCCTTGGTATATGGGGCCAACGAATCTTTGCTTCTTGTATAGTAGCGAGTTACGCTCTTCGATGGCGCGCCAGTCTCCTGACAGACTAGCGGATTATCGTTCGGTTACGTGCGAATGCAAAAGTGAAAGGTGGTTGTATATGCAGGGAAGCTGGTGGAACATCGACATTTCGCTTTCGATTCCGGCGGATATACGATTTGTTAGCCCTACGAGTCGCGCGTTAATGTTTAAATGGAATGTTGATTCGTTATGTTAAACAGGTATGACTGATACTTGGATTAAGCCTCGATGTGGCGATTTTTGGTTTTATAGAATTAGTGCAGAGTGCAGATCCTTAGCGAAGAAAAGAAATTTAAATGAGATTGGCCATCTATTCGAATTTCCAATAAAAAATATTAGAATTTTATTCCATTATAGATTGATTTTAAATCTAATCTATATTATTCCCATTATCTATCACGTTGCATAAATATATTAATGCGGACTTCAGAAGATCCGTTGAATGATAAAAATCTAAGATAATCTTCATTGAAAACAAAAAATAACCTGCCTTTTTGTCCTGGACACATAATAGATCACGTCATTTTCACATAACCGATAGCCTCATGTATTATCCTATATAACAGTTTTAGTCTGCGAAATTCCCATGACTATAAGCGCAGAAAGTTCCGGATACTACACAAGCGTTCATGTAAGCTGACTTTTTCTTAACGATACTATATAATAAACTGCTACATATTATAATATATTTTTAGAAAATTGTCAAATCCAGTTTTCATTCATCGATGCCGCGAAATACATTTGTATTTTTGTTGAATTTCAGGAATGGTTTTGAATCAACATAACAGGAACGACAATTTTACATAAAGAGTGAAGAGCTACAGGAGAATTTTGGGTTCGAATAGTGTTCGTTCGTATTTTTTATGCGTTACAGGATAAACATAACTATATTATAGCCATCAGAGAGTTAGATTTAATAAAAAATTTCGCACTGCGAACCTTGCTCTGTAGGTTATGGGTAAGTGAATAGAAAACGAATCTGCAGGAAAATTTACTTTTCGAAGATGATCCCGCGGATGTATCAGAACTACTTTCTAACAACTTACGTCACGCGACTTGTGGCCGATAAGCTTGTTACGATAAAAAGGAAAACAAAGAAATCCATTATCAGACTTGCCCAATTACTGATTATGTCACTATTTACCGCACTTACGTATCTAAGCTCCCGTCGAAAAGAGAATCAAAATTATTTAATAACTTTAAAGTTTTATGTAAATGGAAAGCAGACCTTACAGCTCCGAGTTTTAATTCCGCTTACTCTTGTTGGATATTAACTTACAACATGCATGCCTACTTCCTCCGAGAAAAATAATTTGATCAAACCAACGAAGGGCATTTCACTAAAGCTGTAGCTAAATAATTTGCTGATTCAATCAAAATATTCGCTAGACGACCTAAATTCCAAATTCAAATATAGAATTCTGTACATAGACTTATATAATTGTATGTGATCATGTATAATCATATACATACAATTGTTTTATGTATATTCATGTATAGTGGTATATACTTATACTTAATTACACATAATCTATAAAGCCCTATATATAATCATACATAACTATACACATAAGTGTACACTTATAAGTAGGTTACTAGGAGGCGACCCCTTGTCTGCCCTGTAAGAGAAAACCACCGTTTAAGGTCATAAGTAAGACCGAGATTTAACTTGACCAAAAAACTTTTTTAATTGAATATTTATATTTTGCGTTTATGTATCATTTTTCACGCTGGAACTTTTATATAATTTTATACGATTGTACATTATAGTACAGAAATTTGATATGTAATTGTATGTTTATATATAATTATGTATAATCATATATAAGACCATATATGTATATATATAAAAGAGACAATATCCATATATTATTATAAATGGGAAATTTTTACCTCCCAAATTTTTTCATTTTTAATATAATAAAAATGCTGTCAAGTAGTAAGTATACCCGCGCTGTGTATAATAGGGTATTTGAACCGGGTACGGGTACTCCTGAAAGACACTTCCACCGTTTTTGTCAAATTAAACGATTATGGACTCTCTTTATTTTTTTAAAGGTACAAATTTAACTGAAGCTTTATATATTTCTTTACTGAATGAGAATAATACTAATTACCAATAAATTCAACAAAATATGATATCGAGCTCATTAAAAATAAAACTGTCGTATGTGCGAATTACTGGATCTCGTCTGCTTAACGATGAATCTGTACAGTCGATTTACTGTGCCCGTCTTATTGTGCCCTACGTTAAAGCTTATGCACAGTTATAGACTAGGGCACAGTAATTGGTACGAATACCCTACTTGACATATTATTTTCTACCGAATGAAGTTTTCTATAGCAGAGTCAAAAGTGTAAATAAAAAATATCATTGAAAAATGCCTGATGAAAAAGAGGACAGTTACAGGAATTTGCATGGAGTAAATAGAACCATGAGAAAACTTATCATTCCAAGCAATAGATTGTTTTCGTAGTGTCGGAGATATTCGTCAAAAGTCGATTCGGAGCGAGTATTTAGAAAAAGAAAAACACGAAAAATGAACATGAATGTAAACCGTGATGCTAGAGTAGGAGGTGATGCAGCATAATGGTCCTCTATACGATCTTGTATTTTTCCTTGAATAACGAAAGCACAAGCCGACGTAGACGCGCGCATAATAAGATGTGAGATGTTGTTAATTTTCCATCGCTTTGGCCTCAGTTCGGCGGCTACGATTTCTGTCGAG
Source organism: Megastigmus dorsalis (assembly GCA_900490025.1). Taxonomy (NCBI): domain Eukaryota; kingdom Metazoa; phylum Arthropoda; class Insecta; order Hymenoptera; family Megastigmidae; genus Megastigmus; species Megastigmus dorsalis. The sequence continues at coordinate 27,063 of UELU01144775.1, forward strand.
TCAAATTTTTGGAGACAGAGTTCAAAGTCCCCCTTCTTTTCTTTTCTTCCTTGTTTCTCCTCTCAACTGATTTATCGTCGGGTATGTGACTTTTTCAAGGATTTCTTGTGCTGACGTATTTTATAAAACATTTTTTGAATATATGCGGTCCGCTATTCTCCTTTCTGCTCGCTACTTTTGAATCTCATTATTCGGGTAATATTGATATTATGGATTCATGTCGTTGATATAGGATGTGCATGTAAACTTAAATTATTTCTTTTCATCATCTTTGTAAAACATTTTCCAATCCGGATAGTATATATACATATTTAAATATTCGTGAAATGAAATGAAAGTTGTTCGCGGTAATCCAAAAATGCTAGCCAAGTCAAACGAGGCAATTCATGGAAATTTATCTATATAGCTTACTTTTAAACGAGTTACTGTACGGTCCAAGACATTTTTATGTACCGAAATAATATTTTTCGTAAATAGTTGCAAAATTTTAAGGAGTATTCTACGAGCATACCTATAAATGACTGCGGCGCGCTGCTGCGATAATACTCCATCTTGCGAATATTCAGCAGTTCTGATTACGTTTATTTTCAGAAAGGTCGCATAGTTCAATTAAAATACATGCAACCTAAATTCCTATAGTTAACTTGCATGGTGAAATATTTAAATGTGTATTTAGAAAGCATTAAGGATGCCGTATACCCCAAAATCCATTAAAATTTATGTATCTAAATAACATGTATTATCTTTCGGATTTCAAAATGGGATTGGCGATGAACTATTAACCGGTCAGCTTAAAATTTAGTGAACTTTTTATTTATTACATTTATAAGAGAATTACATTAGCTTTTTAAAAATAGATGAAAATATCACAATTAACAATATAAAAGCGTTAAAAAAATGCTTAAAATAATTAATTTTTTATTAAATTTTTAGTCTAAACGAGATACTTTTTTCTTTTGAGTCTAAAGGAAAATCCTAACGTAATTTTCTTTGTTTTGGACTTTAAAACAAACTTGTTTCATGATTTTTTATAACATGAATATTTCATCACCAATCAAATTTTCAAAATAGCCCATTTTTATGCAATTTTGAAGGTTGCTTATTTTTCTTGGCTAATAACAGGTATTTATTTTTCGACATTCAAAATTCCATTTCAGATTAAATTTAAATTTTGATAAATTTGAAAGATTATGATTTTATGGATACTTTTTACATAATAAAACATGAATTTTTTACAAATTTAATATTATTTTTGGATCTAAACATAGATTTTATTTTCTATAATCTTCGGTAATGTTCAACTTATGAATTAATGCTTAAAATTAGCATGATGAAAAAAAAAGATTCTTTCACAAATATGCCATGACAAATTTTTTAAACAGTAATTAATACAGGTTTTCTTATTAAAAAATTGAGTTACTGTCGAATTTATCATCATTAGATAATACGCTACACTTAGAGAACGAATAATTATTCAATTTTCTTATTCAATCAGAGGATAATGCAGAGAGCAGTTTAAAAAAAAAATATTTATTTGATTATTTTGTAAAAATAAATAATATATTCCTTACACATATTGCTAACAAAAATTGAATGTTTTCAACCATCAAGAAAAAGCCCAATTCTCCTTTGTTTGTATATACCTAAAAATAAAAATTTCTGATTCATTCATCGTACTTTGATCTTGTTTATCAAGACTGTTTTTTATTTTTTCATAAAATAAGCAATTTTTCATCACTAAACAAGTAAGTAGTGCGTACATAGAAGTTAGAATTTTAACTTCGCGATCTCGACTTACCTACACTTTGATGGAGTTGCGTAAGCATACGTTTCGCATTTGGAAATGACAGCAGGAAAAAGGAGACTAAAAAAGAGAAAAAGATCTCGCGGGAGAAGCAGGTTTTCGACTGGCCGAGATCACGGCAGCTCGGAAACACTTTTTACTCGAATCCTGGGTGATCTACCTTACCAACGTTTACCTATTTACTTATATAATAAAGAATTTTCATTTAAAATAAATAAAAAGCAATTCATGTTATACTCAATAGAAAATAATCCATAACATAACATCAATTATGTTCATTTATACATCCAGCCGGAATTCCAATTTGATTGTAACATTTTCAAAGAATTTCTACGTAAATAATGTTAAAAATGCCGTATTAAGCAGATGTCGCAAAATATATATATATATATATATAT
>UELU01144775.1:29284-100707 GCA_900490025.1 Megastigmus dorsalis
ATATATATATATTCAATATGTATATTCATTATAAATATTTGCAAATCAAACCTTGATATTACTAAAGATGGGATCAAATAAACGATTTATTTTCGCGTCAAAAATCCAATAAAAAAGGATCGTCGTCATCAAATAAAAAAACAATGATAATGGAAGTTATCGTATATACGTAAGTTGAGAGTCGCCAGCAGTAAGCGTACACACATAAGTACCTATACGTACACTCATGCGCGCTCGTGAAAATTCTTTTATGAAACGGAGAAACGTGAAAGCGGTTGGTCCAGCTGTCGCTGAGCAGGGAAGGTTATGTAAAGTCCAGGAAGAAGGATAATAAGCGGTAAGTTTCAAGATAATGGGAGAGAGAGAGAGATGTGTGTTCGCGCATGTTTGCGCCTATTGGCATCGGTCGAATCATGAAAAATGAATAAACAACTATGAAGAGCTCACGAATGTTTATAATTAAGTCTCATTTGTAACACGAATGAATTGGATTAGCGTTGTTTATTATCAGTATATGTGATGGTTCAGGGAAAAAGAGTCAGTTTTTGGATAAAGATAAATTATATGATTTTTTAATTGTTTATTTAAATATGTTGTCATTTTAATTAATTTGGAAAGTTATGTAATTCTTTTATCGCATGTACATACATACGTATTTTTTAATAGCCATTGGCATAATAGAATGCGTTTATCCTGTAATGTCGATATATTATGGGTACAGGGAAATCCGGAGTAATGTGGTCACTGTGGGCAATATAAGAACCTTGATTATTTAAAAAATTAAAAAATGTAATGTAATCGCCTTGAAAAAGTTGCAAGTAAATAAAGTACCGCTGAAATCATAGAACAAAAATATTACATTCCCTTTTTATTACATGTTTAAAAAATCTGGAAAATGTTCGGACCTTTAACATTCAGTTTCAGGATATTTCGCGTAAGCCACAAAAGAACTTAAGAAATTTGTAATCATTAAAAATTAGTATGATAAGAAACATGAACTATCCTAGTTCAAATTAATAATGCGTGTATGCTACCTATTATTCTTGTCGCAAATATTTTTTATTATTCTTATATTGAAAAAGTTATTTTGGGGTTTTATGGATTACACCTATTAGGCATAATGGGATCATATACGTGGAAATTTATTATTGATGCACGAATTGATATGCTTTATTTAATAATTATTGATTACCTTATGCTTGATTAATAATTTCTTTATTTTTTAGTATAAAAGCCAAATTTTAAATAGTTCATAACACGTGGCCATATTAGATACCTACCCTCGGTACGAGGTGATATGGCTACAAAAGGTGTTATTTTCAATTATGCGTATTATTATAAATACCTATATTTTTAATCATTGTGAACGATGATCACAAAAGCCTGACTTCTCCTATGATAGGGTGCAGTAAGTGGACTGAAGTAGATTCGAATTTTTACTTTACTGCTCGAGCGATCAGGTAAGTACCGAGCAAGTGACCATCAGAGCCGGAGCGAATTCATTTTTACCGATCAATTAAGTATCCAGTCGGAACTGCAAGTTGCAACTGCAATGCAAAAGCTTGCTCTGCCACACTCGTGCTGCCATCTGCGTGTTCACCTCTTGCAGGCTATTTCATTCGTGCTGACAATACGCGACAGTCGGTAAATGAAATCCCTAATGCATTACAACTGCAGTTACAAGAACGATCTATAGGTGTGCAGTGGACTTCGGACACTGGACCGCGCAGGCTGAAGCATCGAATAAACTGCAAGCCCAAATAATTCGTACTCAAGGATAGATATATAAATATTGGTGTTTGAAACTGCAACTTATAAATTGTCTTACTGGATTATTGAAATGTGAAAAAGAAATTCTATTATAGTCTAGCTGATCGTCATAAGAAATCTTATAAATGCCATATCTTAATTACGAGCTTTGAACGTACAGGAAGTAGATTTTAATAATCATGCGCGTACTTTTGAAAAGATATTAGAAACATTACAAGAGTATTGATACACTGCTACTTAAAACCCCACTGATTTTAGTTTTTGCGTGTATGTATATACTATACACATATGTCACACCAGCGATTTAATAAATATATAAGCAGTTCTTTCTGTATTGGTCTCGCGTGTATCGCCTTCAATTAAAAAATGAAAATTAATAGATAGAAGCTAATATGATATCGTTTCATGGTGTTAATTATTACTTTTTGCAGTTGATAGATCTCTACAGAAAGATTGATTGATTCCACGAGCTCACTGAAGAATATCGTTATTCCAACACCAATATTTTCTTATCCCAATCCAGTTCATTAATGAACGGCTAACATTCAAAACACACATAGTTTACGTCATCACGGAACCGCAGACACAAGAGCTACAACCAGAATTCAATGAATGAAACGAAAGAACGCTCGTTTTATTTTTCCTCGAAGGATTATTCCCGCCTTTCACTGCGAACGCACGTGATGCAAATAAAAGACACCGATGCGCGTAAGGTTCATTCCCTACTGCACGCACTTTCACACGAGTACTGGGGACTATTCCCGTATACATGTAGCAATTGTGGTTCGTGGGCATATGCAGATTGCCAAGATTGGATTTGCGTCGTGTGCCAGTAAGAAGATCGTCCGCGGACGAAAATAAAACTAAGAATGCAAGTTGAGCGAATGATCATATACTGCGCTGTTGCGTTTTAGTGAAATTTATCGATGGATCTATGGACTCACTTTAAATGGAATCAATATTAACTCTAAAAGAAGCTAATTTTTCTTTCGTAATATTATTTTTTTTGCTATTAACTAACAATTTAATAACAATTTAACGAGCCTCTAAATAAATTTTGTTAAAAAAACATATTTTTATAGCTATAAATACCGTCAATGATTGAATTCTTGATCAGTTAAGCAGCGACAATATCTGATTCTTGATCAATTTTATTTGAACACCGTATTAAAATCGTTCATGTTGTTTTTAAATATTTTTAATTATTAAATAATTATTTTTTACTCTGAGAAGAGAATTTTTGCGATTACAAATTAGAGACAACTATTTTTGCAAAAAGAATGCTAATCAAGAATTCGGGATTAGCATGATTTTTGTGAGAAACATTTTTTCATAGATCACAACATACTTTCTTTGTGAGCGTTTCAAAAAATTTTTGAAAAATCTCTTCAATCAATAATAATACAGACATATGAAAATTCGTGTGATCTCGCATGTAATACGCGGCATCCTTGGAAGGTAACTACAGCCTGACATCACCAAAAGAACTTTGAAAAGCTATACTTAACTTTTGCAAATTTAAATATCTTTAAAAATTTCAGAAATGTTTAACTATCGACTTGGATTGGTTATTGTAGAAGTGAACACCGTCCCGAGGAAAACAAAATTATGCTAAAATCGAATTGGGTCTTTAACGGTATTTTCCTTTCATTTTAAGATAAGAGACGTTTAAGCGACAAAAGTCCTCAAATAATTATTCGCATGGAAGATTAAAAATTTGAATAATATTTAATGAAAAGTATAATCATATTTATAAAAGTATTACAAGTTATTAATAGTGGATGCATCTACATTGTTCGTTATCCTTTGAAGGAAAAAAAGTTTACGAAGAGCAAAAAGTGATAAGTAAGATTCTAAATTGTGTAATCTTAGAGACTTGCAATTCAGCACAATAGGCGTCATTAGGACATTAAGCTCTTCAGTTTTTCCCGTTCCCTTAATTTTCAAAATCACTGCTAACTTCGAACAAAACGCACGAAGAAATAGCTTTATAACTTAGTATTAGCCAATAGCTTGTTATTTGCATTTTCAGCTACTCGCAGCTACTCATTCCCAAGAAAAATCAAATAAGAAAGATAAACATTATTTGATCTCAAACTAGTCAGTAAGTATATCAATTATATACTTTTTCTTTTATATTATTTAACGCCGCACTGTTTATATTATGCTCAGAGAGGTGCATTAATCGGATGAGACTATTGGACTCGAACGCGGGATCGCCGGATTACGAGCCTCCCAAATATAAATCCTATGGTAATCTCGAAATCAGGATCTCATTAGGACACCTAGTATACTGATCAAGTCGTGATCAGGATATTGGAGACCGAGCCAACGTATGCCTCAAGCAATTATAAACATTGCAACAAATTTTTAATACTTATCTACTTGTAAATAATTATTTTATTACCTAATGGAGATCACAAATTATGTATTTCAAATACTATAATATATGTTATTATATCATATAATTAATACTCGCGCGCGCGTGTCTCTACACACTCTGTATAAAGTTGGCATGACACAATGTCACTAGATACCAATTAACTATTTGTATTCAATAAGATTCATTATTTAGAAATGGTTTGACTTTTTAGTATGTTTTAAATCATACATGTTCAAGGCGAATATTTGCCAGCTCTATTTAATATATGCATGAACCGTAACGTAATAAGTTACAGAACCTTGATTATATATAAAATCTAATGTCATCTAGTCAATTTCTTAAAAATAATTAATGAAAGCATTATTTTTCTCACGACAAATATGCTAATTTTTGAGTGAGAAAATAAGCAGAGTGTAATGTAAGGTTTTGTCAGTTGAAATATCAGCTTGATTTCTTATTTTATCATTCACTTATACCCGTATATAAGAAAACAATACGAATTGTAGATTTGTTAATTTTTGTTCTGTAATTGATCTCTCCGTATCGTATATAATAAATTGTCTACTAGGAATCAATCAGAATGATTATTAATGTTTGCCTGGTCCATTTTGTCAAATTTGACAATTTAAGTTGCAGAGGATTTCTTAAAAAAATTACTCCAGTTAATGTTAAAGCATTTGTCCGAAATATTCAAAGCTTACATTCCTACATCTTCACACGTACTGTTGAAGTACTTGATCATACTGCTACATATTCCAATCTTCAAACTTCCAGCTCAGCTGAACTTCTTTGTTTAGTATAAAAACTAGCTTTTACATTCGAGCATATAGTTGGAAAATCAGTAAAGTCAGATGTCTATAAACCTACGTTCTAGATTATACGAAGAGAGAATTTTTTCAATTGGCATTGCTTGCGTTCTTTGTACCGATAACCGCGGTTTCCTCCTTTGAGTTTCTGAAAGCATGGATTTGGGATTGACAGAGTAGTAGAGAAATAGAAAATGGATAAGTCGTTGTATGGACCCGTGACGAATGTATGTTGTCATGGATGCAAAACGAAGAGTGAAGTTAAAAAAAGCTGTACAATAGCAGATAAGTACAGAATTATTTTTAAAAAAAAGTCGAGTGAATGACTGACTTTGTGCACAGTTCCAAATAAGGATAACAATTTTTAACAATAAGGCAATTAACAATAAGAAAAACTGTAAATAACGTTTGGAGTGCCGCATTGCTAATTATACAAAACTATTCAAATGAAAGAAAGACTCACCCAGCGATTCCGTTGCTCCAGCTGAACATCTTCCTAATCCTCTCGCGTTGCAATTCTTCCTCCTTGTTAGACATGTTGTTTCCCTTCAAAAATTAGATATGGCACTTTTCTCTTTTATGCACACTTGGCGATGTTTGTACTTGATTTTAATCACTGCTATAGCCACTGTTACGGGATTGCTTGCATATGTAACGTGTCACCAGCCTTCTTCTTTCTTTAATAGCTCATTGTTCGCCTTGCCTGCTGCCTATACCAAACAAAAGAGACAAACCGAGTAAAATCGAGCACGAGAGATTGGCTCGCTTAGTGGGACGAGCAATTTTTATTATTGATTCCCTTTGCACTGCGACCTCAAAGCCGAGAAATGTATCCCATATGTTATTATTTTGAACCGTACGTACGTAATCATTGTGCGGAAGGTGATCTTTTTCTACTTCTCGTCCTTTTCATTTTTAAGCGCGAATCTTGGTTAAAAATATCTTTTAATGGCTTTAATCTGATAATCTAAGAATTAAGCTGTAAATATATATAACACACTTTCAGATTATGCTTAGAAACAATAATCTAATTTGCAGCGACTTGTGTCCATAAAAAATCAAATTCAAATTTAAATGAAGCGATTAATTAATCTGCTTTTGTTTGTATGACGAATAAAGGAAAAGATTTGAACGTCACCGCGCGTGTCCACTTGTGCGTCATTCTCTCAAACCTTGTAAAAGACACAAAGTAAGTCGGCACTTTTCGTCGATTAGAGTTTTACTTTGCGTCAGAATCATGTATCACAGTTATTTTACAGAAATAATAACTTGATCGATGTAACCCTATTATCGATCATCGAATTCTGGTACTAACAAGTCTTTGAATTTTAATAACAGAATTTAGTCGTGCACTTAAATGCATGAAGTCTGAGCGTAAAGCGCTGTTTTATAAACGTAAAGTTTCACTGGACACGTACACGCATAAAAAGGACGTATGACAAATATTTTTTTTCGAGAAACGGAACATACTTATTGGTGACTGAAAATTCACATTGGATGACTGAAAGACATACAAGTAGTTGGTTTGTAAAATTAGAACGATTTCTTTTGAAAAATTATGAAGATAAGAATTTTTCTACGTTCAACGCGCAAGAATATGTAAGAGTCTGGACAAAAAAAAACAAAATAAAGTGTAATTAATACTTTTTTTATGCTGACAAGAATATTAATACTTCGATATACATGAATTCCTAACTAATAAAAAATATGCAAGTCACTTATTTAATGCCTTTTAGTAAAAAAATTGATACATTAATGATACAGTCAACATACATACGTACATCTCTATTCTATACTTGTATTGATTTATTGTGTAAGATAGATTTATTCCTCAAAAATGCATTATTTTCGATAAGTATAAAAATAATTGTGTCTTATTAAAATTATTGTTATAAATTAAATTTTTTTTTAAGATTTTTAAATGCTAATTGAAATAATTGTTTCATTCGTACAGCTAAAGTATATCACTAGATTTATTTAATAAGTTACGCTAAGCTAAATTCTGAAGTATCAAAAGTTTTTACTCGTAAATAATGTTATTGATTGAGCCAATCCACTTCTGTCGCAAGTAACGCACATATTTCTCGAGTTCTTCATATAACACATAATAAACCAGATTCCTTACTTACACACTCACGTTCGCATACCACAGACGAGCACACAGTTATCCTTCAATGACACGTCTCCCATACACACATACAAATGTGTATATATATATATATATATGCAATCACGCTGTTTATATATCGGAGCTTGGGATATACATATTTTTCTCGCGATGTTGGGATTCCTTTCGCTAATGACACTGCGCTTTGGTGAGGCAGCGTCTGCCTGCATGTGTGTGCGTGTGTGTCTGTGTGTGTGTGTGTGTGTGCGAGCGAGCGTGTGCGGAAAGTCGTTATGAGAGCGCGACTTTTCCAAGGCGACAGAGAGATCCGAAAAAATTTCGTCATGTATAGTGACCAAAACTGAGAAAATTATTATTAACGCTTCAGATTGCGATAATCTTCTGAATTTTTTTTTCTGAGAATTGTTACGAACTACCTAATAATTTGCTTTTAGATCTTAATTATTTTCGGTCGTGACATTCACATTCATAAATTCTTAGAATGGGAATAATACCATTCAGATTTTAGGATATAATAACGCTAATAGGTTATGGAATAGAATATACAAATACCAAAGTTAACTCAAACTTTATTTTAATCAAAGTCTACCTATACGTGAGTAATAAAGTATAAATAACTCTAAAGCTGGATTCTCTTTGAAAATATATCGAAAACAAATTAATGTCAGCATCTAAAATGAAGGTAACTCGCGGATCCTTTACACTCGAGTCGAATACTCAATTCAAAAAAATGAAAACTCGTTTGTGATAAAGACGCGATTTCACGTTGGCGATCGGTAGTTTGATTGTCGAGAAAAAGATTAACCACTTGATCGTAAGAAACAAGTTTTTCGTCCGTTTTCGGCGGTTTTGTAATTCGATTAAGCGAACTTTTGACGACGTTGCTAAATTTGAAATTTCATTTTAAAGTTGAGATAGGTAAATAAAACTGGGCAACAGTAATGGCGGATCAACAATATCATCATTTATCTCAACGAATATTGTGTTTACAATTGATGGTGCATAATTCAACAAAATTAATCAGCATGGAAGCTTGAACAGATTTGAAAAATACTCAAATGCTCCAAAAGCTAGAAAATACTCCGTTTTCTCTTATTTTCTTCATTTTTAGGGAGTATTAAGCATTGCACTTGCCACTATGGCAAAACCATACTTGGTATCTACTGTGTCAAAATGGCATAATAATTATATTAATTACAGATGATATTAACAAAAATAATGATATTGTGGAGAAGCAAGCACTGCCGTGTACATGTATATAGTAGCGACTATTTGTAAAAACTTGAATTAGCTGCAGCCTCACTCATTTGGGAAAATTATTAGTTGTTTTAAATATTTTCGTACACCTTTCTTAATGTATTTTATATAATATTATTATAATTTTAGTTTATGTTTATATTTTGTAATTTGAGATATTCCGACAAATGCCCAGAATTTATCAAATATCGAGATTTGAATTACTGTTGTGCCCATAAATTCCCAAGATTTACTCTCAACGTTTCAACGTCAATCAGAATTTATACGTATATGGTGATATTTATTCTTTCCGATAAAGATCAGCTATTTGCCGGAATCCGACCGCGTTAGTCCCCACTATCCATTATTAGGTATAAGTACTTTACTGCCTGGTCAGCCCTATACGCAATATCAACGGGCAACGCTGACAAAAACAAGACAAGTCCAACACAATAACACACGGCACAAACCTGACATCTCTATACCCCAACGACGAATCCCCTATAATGCGCGACCAACAATTACCATTGGCAACAATCATCCAAAGTTCACTTAAAAATGTGGTGCACCAAGTATTTGTAAATATCAACATACTTAACATGAACGCCAGTCCTTAAGTCGGTAAACAAATACCAACAACACACAGGTGAACACTCGTCGAAGCAGAGAATCGTACCTAGTTCCCGCGGCAACAATAACAGAAGCACTATCGGTAAAAATCACCTTCCGCGCAATACACCACGTGATGAGATGTTCAACCTTGTCCACAAATCTATAGAGCTCGCTATAGACTACGAGAGAAAGAGGAAAATCAGCGGTGGAGCACAATAGGTAGCGTACGAATGAACGACATGTGTGTTTAGAGAGATAGAGAGAGAGAGAGAGTGAGATGGGTGATAAATAAAGCGAGATCGAAGGTGGCCGGCCGTACCGCCTGAAAGTGATCCTCGCACTGCAGACCTGCAGTCACCAGACCCACACACCGAGTATAGGTATTGGTTGTGCTGTATATACGCGCGCGCGCGACTATAGCATCCGTTGACATGGGCTGCTGCTGTCCTGCTCGCTGCTATTGCTGACTCTGCACTGTACATGTATGGGAGTCGGGAGACGAGCCGCAGAGGCGGCAGGCGGCACGCGGCACTCGCCAGTAGTGTGCATACATGCCGTATACGTGCGATGTGTGGCCATTGCGACTCTCTAAACTGACTACCTTTACTCGTATGGATCTCAGCTCTGCACCGTATCCTATATGTGAGTTGTGACGGTGGCTCGCTACTGGAGCTTAAGTCGGTTTCACACTGTAGCTTTTGCTCCCTGGATATCGCTATATCTACATAGGAATACATAGGTATAAGGATCGAAAAGTGGCAGTTGCCGATTTTATTTGAATTCCTCTAGATTTAATTAACGTTCCTTCGCCGCAGTAATTTTAGAGATTATTGCATTTATCGCTTGCGCGTGCAGCATCTTCTTTGATAAGCTTCGATTTTTTTTTTAAATATTTATTCCAGCATTAACCCTCCATTATTAACCCATGCAATCGGTGTTGAAAATGCAGTTTCATTCGAATTCGAAATAATCGTCTTTTTCATTTCATTTTGTTCTTATAGCGAATAAAAGGTCCCCAATCGTACAGTCTCCGAGCGAGAGAAGAGTGGAAAAGCGACCTTGCCACCACAGCGCCAACAGCAGACCGGTCTTAGCTTTGCAGCAGGCGCAGGGGCCAGAGGCTCTATATAGCGGCCGAATTAGCCGGTGACGGCAGGTGCAGCCGCTTTCACGGCGCCGATCGCAGCTCCTCTCGAGTCTCCGCGTACAAGTACTATACCAGCCGCGCCGCCCATTCGAGGCATTCGAGCCAAAGTAGCGCGGCCCGTTTTCCCATATGCATGTGCATGCAGGGAACTGAGAGAGGCAGTTTCCTCATTTTGGAAAAGCTTTCGAAAAGATTCCGCCTCTAACTGCATTAGGTAGATACGTGACGCAGCTCTAGAGAATTCGTAAGAATCTTTTCGAGAGAAAAATCATCGCTTCATATTTTGTATTAAATGTCCAGTTATTTTTAATACAAATATTTCTTCTGAATTCTCTTGCTATGAAAGCTAGTTTCGTTATTTTCATTATCTTATATCGATATGTTTGAGAAGAAAGTTTTCTTGGTAACCTTGCTAATAATCCTCGATCAATTCTTCAATTTCTTATCCTTTCAAAGACAAAAATTTCACATACTTACAGTATTGTTCATACGAATATTTCATATTGAACAAATCGTTTAGTATCAAAGCGAATCGTTATGGGTGGTCGATTAAATATATACAAGGGCAGAGTAAAATCCAACTAGTAGGATCAGTTTTTGTAAAGTTTAATATATATAATTCATTAATGATAATACAAAGCAAAAAGAGATCTCTCACATTCTGCAGATATTTATACACACATTTTCAACACTTTGTAATCTTATATTACGTTAATCGTTAACAATAATTACACGGCTAACTTTTTTCTAATACACATTTTTGTAATGTTTAATACAATCGCAACAATACTTGATGTACAAAGATTCAAACGTTTACTTGTTTTACTAAATTATAATTTATGTAATAATTAGATTAATATACTTACAGGTCCTACAATTAACGGATATGTACCTTAACAAATAGTCGATTTAAGGAAAATTATAAATGAACTTGCACCCGAGACAAGTGACAAACCTTCTTAAATATACTTATAATCGTACAATGTATATTTTACAATTAATCAATAACTTATTTAAAAAATAATACATTTTAAAGGCCTATACACCAGTCGCACTATTAAGTAGGTATATATGATACGTATATAATTAATCATTAAATTAATTTTATACCTTTCGTGTTTGACGCTGCCTCTATGTTTGCACGTGTTAATAGACGCAAAGTCAACTGTTACTTAATCACGCAAGCAATTAATCCTCCCTCCTCCGCCTCTTCCCCCACGCCCCACACATGTGTGTACATCGACGTTCATGCGTGCTAATTTTTTCCATATACTTCTTCGCATGTATGTACCAACCACCTCGACATTTGGCTCTTATTTTCTTTTTAAATAGAATACTTTCAAAAGTAAACAAAGGTTTGACTTAAGATTTGAATCTTACTTCTATCTAATAAATGCAACAAAACATCTTTTATCAAAGAATAGACACTCACTGATATTTTTGCAAAGTAAGATTTTTACTGCAGAAACTGAATATCGGTAACTTTTACCTCGACTTTTACTGTAATAACATTTATTCTCATTGGAGTTAAATGGTACCGTGTTCCTGGAGAAAAACTTTATCTTACTTTGATTATTTATGTTTCTTAAATCTCACAGCTCACATTACATGGTACTTATGCCTCGGTTCTGGAGAATTTAAACGAAAACAAACTAAAATTCTTCTATACCTATTTAAAATCAGTATTCACTTTAAAGTTTGCATTATTTGATTTAGGATGTCATACTTTAGTAATAATTTTCAAATTTTCGTTATGATCATCTAAACCTTTTAGAACTTTTGCATTCAAATCAGTTGCAATTTCGGATTATAATTTTGAATTTTCCACCTTAACTGTAATTCAAAGAAAATTGAAAACTTAATTCATAGTTTTACTCCAAAATAGTTAACTTAATATTCCTTATCTGTCGAGATCTTGGCTTTAAATCTGAAAATTTTGAAGATAGTGATTTTGCCTATTTTAGATTAAATTTTCAAATTTAATAAATTTGGTGCATAGAGAATGACCGTTGGCCGTGGCGAAATGTATATAAGGATAAATGCAAGTGCATTCTCTGACAAATAAATTGTGGTTAAACGCAGGCTAACGGTTTTGTGTAATAATTCTCCACTTCTTTCCAAGTTAAATAAGCAATATTGGTAAAGGCAAAAGCTTCACTTTAGCAGTGGGCGCAGAACGTAATTCATTCCATGTCTTTTGTCGAATCGAGTTCAGTGCCATACAGTCGTAATCTTGCAAGACCACCATCCGGTGCAATTATGACTTTGACGTGATTGATCGGCTCCCTTATCACTTCTATGAAGGGGTGCCTCAGCCCGTTCTTTTGGTTGGCCATTAACTGTAAATAGAAAACATCAAGTTAGACACGTGTGAAATAAATTCGTATAAGATGAATAAAATAGAGAAAAGAAAAAATATGGAAAGACATATCTAGTACTATAGATAATTAATTAAAGAATACTTTTGATGCTTGCCAAAGTTTGTCAACGGGATGTCATACTGAATAATTTGTCGCAACTAAATAAATACTTAACATTATGCATATACCAAATGCAGGTGCACTTCTTCTATGAATTATCTATTATCATTCAAAGTCTTAAGTAAATATTTCAATGAACTCTTCCAGAATTGTTGTTCCGAAAAAACTCGCTCATTTTGCAACAATAATTTTTAAAGCTGTCATTGAAATATTTACTTGAAACTTCACCAGATGATAGATAATTTATAGATAAGTGCACCTGTATTCGGGATTTGTATAATTCGAACTATTTTTTTAACGAATTACCTACTTCTCGGTCGCTAAAATGTAGAGCGAGAAATTAAAAATTTTAATTGACTCTAACACCCCCTTAAGGTTGTATAGGCTATATAGTCGAAATGATGACACACAATTGAAAATTTGTAAATAAGTAGATTTTAACAATACAAGATCACCCACAAAATTTTAGAAGGATTGATTAGCTCGTTTAAAAGTTATTAATAAGTATAAATTTCAATTTAATATGCGAGGTATACCTATATCTATCAATTTAATACCAAAAGCCACATACAATCGTGAAAAAACTAAGGAAAAAATAATGTCAAGTACTTGAAATTTTGTATAACAATAACTAATTATACTTTAAACAT
This sequence comes from Megastigmus dorsalis, assembly GCA_900490025.1. NCBI lineage: Eukaryota > Metazoa > Arthropoda > Insecta > Hymenoptera > Megastigmidae > Megastigmus > Megastigmus dorsalis. The sequence goes on from UELU01144775.1 coordinate 42,497, forward strand.
GTATCAACGATAAAAAATGTATGTTAGATAAAAGGCTCGCCAATAATACCTTCGTTTGATTTAAGATTGTGACCCAGTCTACGGATTTCAAATCTTGGTTTGGCTCAATGAAGGCTCCGAGGATTTTGACATTGTCTGGACAGTTTCCTTTAAAGTAACTTGTATCCACTTCTACGTGATTGAGAATAACAGCTCTTTCCAACATCAAAATCGCCCATTCTTCCCCTTTAGTCTGCAACAAATGTTAAGATAAGTATGTAATCGTGGTTATCAGCAATAGGAACCTAATGATAAATTGCTCGCTTAAAAAACACAATCACATTCTGCAAATTAATTTTAATGCTAAATAACGGGTATAAAATACCCAATTTTATAAATTTAAACGTTCATATAGTCTAGGATGAATACATCCGATTCATGAGTATATAAATAGCACAGAGAAAAGTGATAGCGGTCGGGGAACACGGTCAATGTAGGTCACAGAGGAGCAATCTCACCTGAATGAAACCTGTATTGTCGATGTCGATCTTGGGAGGTCTGTCGAGTCGCCGCGCCGTTTCCCAGCCATCGTACATACCCTCGCAGGGTCCGGGTATCAACAGGTGATCCGGATGGCCGTAGTGGGCATTACTGAAGCTGACGCACTTGCCGCGCAAAGGCTTCAGCGAGCTCAGGCCGTTGCTGAGCTCGTTAGGTTTGGCGGCCTCACCGTAGACGCGGAGTCGCGCCACTCCACCGTCCGGGAAGATGTTGAGCCGCAGATGAGTGAAACAGCGTTCGCCCAAGTTCAGCTCGAAGTAGTGCTTGCGGCTTTCGGGCTTGCCACTCTTTAGGCTCATCATCGGAAGGAGGGTCTCCCAGGTCTGACAAACAGAGCAATTAGCGAATTAGTTATCACCCCTTTTAGCTGCATTTATATACCTAATGGTTATATATGTTACTTACCTGTCGAAATGGTCCGATAGAACCTGATAAAAAGGGTGCAGAAACCTCATAATCTATGAGGTTTTTGCACCCGAATTCGCACATTTTTATCAGTTTTTATCGGACCTTTTCAACAGGGTTGAATGGCAGTTGCTCTAACAACAGTTATGTATTTTTGACAACCTTTAGAGGTATACGTAAATGCAATAAGATCTTCATTGTGATATTTGAAATCTTTTCGGTAAGCGCTAGGCTACTATTAATTATAATAAAATGAGAATATAAATTAACCAACTGTTTACTAAATATTATTCAATAATTCTTTCTAGAGTAAATTATATCCCTACGCATATGTATATACTTTTACGATGAAATATTACAATTATATTATGTATTGCATTTTTCCTATTAGATAATAATTTTTTATATAACAGAAGAAATTTTTCTGTTTGATTCAGCGGTAATTATTATTATTTTGAGGCTTCGAATGTCAAAAAAACGAATTTTTTCAATATACTTACTTCTGAATGAAGCTCCTCAGCATTTTTGAGTTCTCCATTATTAGCGGCTGTTCCCATTTTGTTCTTGCGGTTTTGTATTTCTTTTGTGCCTAGAAAATGTGTACAGAAAAGTAGGTAGAGAATACATATTTTTTTATTAACCTCCACCTATAGTTTAAATTTTTAGAAAACTAATTTCTATTATGATTTTTCTATTATTTGATTTATAACTACAGTTGATGACTCGTATTAATTCAATTTAGGTTTCAAAAAAATAAGTTATTAGCATATTCATACAATAATTAATAAGTTTCATTATTTTTATGTACCTAATCATAGTTTTCGAAAATGGTAAATATTCGTCAAATATTTATCTCTTATTACAAAAAGTTTCAACAAAAACTGTGCGGTAACTTTTGCAAAATAATTAATTGAAATTGATTTCCCGTAAGACTGTGTAATAATGAAAATGATAAAAACTTTGGTTACATGTACCCTAGCCGCATAAAATATTTTTTGAGTCACTTTTGAACCAGTATGGAAAGTTTTATCAAAATCTGTACGGTATAAATTCTATACCGACAGTAGTGCCTTAAGCTGTTTAAATAGATTATAAAAATATATGTTTCATTTTAAGCAATTATCGATAAACATATCTTTAAAAATTCTATGACGATGTGAACTGATTATAACCAATCTAATCTCTTTGTAATCTTCTAGCCGTAATTAATAATTTAATTTGAAATAATCTTAGTATGAATTACCGTTACGGTTTCGGTATTTGATCAGTTAAAAGGAAACAATATGGCTTTACAAGTATAAAAAATGAAATATAAGTAAGTATACCTTGAATTTTTGTAACGATATTCTCATTAATTCTCAGATATTTTATTGTGACAGTAAAAATGGCATCATTTATTGTAAAATGTTTATTAATTAGTGAATAATAAACATTTAAAAATAAAGTTCTATTTGTACCGATTTTTGATAAATCAATTATGCGAAAAAATTAACGTAGTTTCTTGTATTTATTAATAATAACCACATATTATATAAAATTAAAAATCGCGCTTAAATTTGACAGTATTTAAGTATCCTGTCAATGTTAGTGGATAATTTTAATTGAATAATAGAATTCAATTTTTTTTAAACTTAATTTATGTGGGGCTCTGATAACCATGTCGATCTTTCCTAATGCCCGAATAACCGCGAAAGGAAATTTGGTCAGCGCAGACATCGTGTTTGTCAATTTACACGCCTTTTGAACTGTCCAAAATTTTTCCTCTCTTTATACCTAATAGGTACACTATTTAATTAATTCCTGCAAATTATATTTCTTTAATCATTTCTTTCTATACCGCGTCGCTTTTCCAAAATACTTTAATTTTCCAAAAGTTAAATTACCTGTGCGCAAGCAAGCGCCTTGTAACGAGAATCTCGGGGCGTAATTTCCCGTGAAAAATGCGGTGTCGAGGCAGATGGCGCGCAGGACGCTGGGCTCACTCAGCTGGAGTATCGTCCAATCGTGGCCGGCTATTCTTTTGCGCCGCGTCTCCCAGCCGTCCATCCACTTTCCGAAATCCGTGTAATCATCCGTCCATATTGGTTCATCGCTCTAGTAATGTAGAATTAATGCTCAATAAAATTATTGTCACCTTACTAAGGTTATTCTTATTACGAGCTTTGTCCGTTACAGAAATTCGAATTTCTCACGTATTGAATTATATTTATATATACAGTGATTAGGTATACATTTTTTTTTCTATTTCTAATGCAAATTTGTTTTAACTAAAAGAATAATTCAAATAAACGGAAGCCACCTGATTGATGATTATTCAGAGCTTATAATACAAGTCATTAGTAATCTAAGTAATTTTTGGACTTAATTGTCTTCTACCTTAATTATTTTTTTATTGAATTTTGTTTGGTAATCTTTTTTACTTTCCATAGGTATTTTTGGTCATATTTAGTAAACAGTTTATCTCTGCAGTCATTTTTTGCGCATAAAAAAATTAATCCATGCAACTTCATTGAAAATTTATGGTAATTAGTAAAATCGAGAACAATATTACAGTAATTAAATAAAATTTATAGAAATAAGCACCTTTCTAACAATATCCTGTTTTCCAGAAAAATATTTAAAAATTTCACTTGACCCCGGTCTCCCCTACTGTATTTAAGGTTGGATGAAAGAATTCTGTTTGTTTCATTTATTTATTAGAATCAGACAATTTATCAACACATATCTGAAGATTTTTGGAATACTTCAGTTGATTTATTGAGGCTAAGAAAGTAATTGAAATAATATACAATATATTTAAAATATTATTTAGGCTATTTAGGTTGTATAGCTTTCAAAGCTCATTATGAAACAAAATTACGAGGTTGTCCCTAGTACACTCATTGCAATGACATATTGTGATGGAATGCGATTAGAATGTAATCTATATAACATATACAATATTGTAAATTTCGTCAATATCCGTCAATGTATGTCTTTCTTTATTTTAATAATCGCAATATTGCGTCTCGATAATGAGGTAATAGACATTAGATAAGAAAATGATAATAACATTAATTATATCTACAAAGTACATCAAGTACAATGATAAAAGTGACATTGACTTACCTTGAGCAAATTTTCGGCAACAGCGAAAAAGTCATCTGTGGCGAACAGTATTTTTCCTCCATTCTAAAGATAAGAAGATAAGAATTTTTATCATAGTATTTTCAATTTCTAAGCTAAATGACCAAAAAATTTTTTATTCCAGAATTTATTGTTGATAACAGAAATAATGATCATACAATAATTATTTGCGCAGTATTTAATTGAAAATGTAATAAAAACCTTGAAGATATTATAATTATAATAATATTAAAAAAAATTGGCCTTTTTAAATTAGCTTCACTTCAATCAGATAGAAATTGTCGAGTTGTACGAGACGTAAGTTATCAATATTTTCATTCCATAATCAGTGAATATGAAAAATTTAAACTCATTCATATTTCGCGCCTAAATTGAATAATTACGATTGCATTAGGTACGATTTAGTAGGTTTCATTTTGGTAAAACAAGCGAATGTGAGCAAAGACTAAAATTCTAATCCATTTTTCATGACAGAGAAATCAATTTTCTTTTATCGATAAAATGTATATTTCATGGAACGTGTGAAATATCATAATTAAAAAGTTTTTAAATAACTGATTTTCCACATTAATAATAGAAACTTTTGATTTGAAGAGATAAATTGTGCTAAATTTACTTGATATTTACCTGATTTATTTCATAATTGTTATAAAAATGTACATTGTCTGTGCATTGATAAAATTATGATTTCGTTATAACTCTCGATCGACAATAATTAGTCTGGAATTTTTAGAGATAATAAATATAGATATTTATGAACTATTATTACAGGATTCTAATAATGTTGAAGAGCATCTAACATTATAAGACTGATAAGTCATATTATAGCTTTAAGGTCAATCACCGTGTTGTACATTGCTTTATCTATTAGTACCACAATCTGTTTTGTATAATCAGTATTCACTAAATTGCAGCTGCATCCATTGTTAAAAATAATAACCTAGTCAATTTTAATTGGAAATTTTGTATTTATCTTTGGCAGATTATAAATTCAATATTTACATCTTGTGCAAGCAGTTTTGAATTTAAAATGTACTAATTTTTCTACTCTATCAATAAGAGTATCTCTTGTGTACAAACAATGTAATTTTTTATTACTTTGTATACGACTAATTGTTTTCAACAACATCAAAAGTAAACTTTTATATAGACCATTATTTTTTTAGTTAACCAATTGGTAGTTGTTTTATTGTTATATTAGAACTTTAAAACTAATAACGATATAATTTGGATTCTTGAAGATTTTTAGTTGCATTCCTACCTTAAGCTTAGGACTATATTCATACAGGATGAGAAGCTTAGCTTAAGTTTCAATTTCTTGGACAGGAGTGACAGAATTTCATGAGCTAAAATACTCATAAATTATATGAATCTCTATTAAATCATTTACCTCTGCTGCGGAAACCTCTTTCAATTCAACGAGATTTGGTATGGTATCCATAATGTATTTTGTCCTCAGTCATCAAACAATGAAACGATCTATAAATTCTCTAATCTACACTCGTGTAACTCATTCACGCACAGAACTATTTGCAGCTTATTACAGCAAAGTCATAGACCCTATTGAACCGTCCAAGTGACACGCAACTCGTTTATATAGAGTGTCTGAAAGCGCTAGTTGTTATCTTCGATTACGATAACTTTGTATGAATCGCATTGTTTGCTTAAGTAGTCTCTGCCTCTTGCATGTGTGTAAACTCGTATGTTTAAGATAATGCATGCGGAAAGTTCCTTCTTATAAAGTACATTGACGCCGATAAACTTTTCGAATTGCCGCCGTGGCAATTCAAAACATCGGTCAGCAAGTTTTCAATATTGTTTCCCCTATACCTCGATGTTGCCCATTTTTTTCAGAAAGCGCTGCATTTCAATGAAAATTTTCTTTAACTGAAGTTTGAAGAATGCTGTTGACATTGTGTAAAGAAATTTTATTATCTTTATTCGGATATAGCGAAGCAAATGTTTCATCTTTATTAGTCACATGTTTTGTAGACATATTTATGTTTTTAAACTACTTTTTGGCTGATTACTAAATGTAAACAAGTTTTATTACACCATAATAAGTACGTGATAAACATATATTGGAATGAACTTATTGAGTGGGGTATTAATTATTTTGCTCTAGAGAAACGTCAGCGATTTAAAAAACAGTTTATCGAAAATAATTTCATAACATTTATTATTAAAATCTACATGCAGTAGATAGACAGACAATCGTTCAAAATTGGTACAAGATTATAACTGATTATAAACAAAAGATAAAATCATCACTCAACTGATTTAAGGAAACATTTTGGGATCTCGACGAAAAAGTTCCATAATATCGGTTATAAAAATGATTTTAAAGTGATAAATGGTTGTTAACAAATATTGAAAAACGTATTTTATTAAATGCGCATGCAAAGATTGAATGACATACTTTTTCACTTTTTATACTCGAACAAATTCAATTTCATTAAAATAGATTTAAAATGTAACGTAAATTACACATTGCCATAATACAGGGTAGGTATTTTAACTATTTTACACTATTTTAAGTTACGCAAAAACTTTTTAAAAACATGTTTTCTGTTCACTTTCAAGATTTTCCAGTAGTTTCATGATACTTAGGTGCGTAAAAGATGTACAACAACAATAATCGCACTTCGCAATAATCGCGCCACTATTGTTGCGAAATTACTTATAAACGCGATTCCATCAATTGGTTTCATACAAAAGATACGCGATCCTATCGATTTATCGAGATTAAAGTGTACCGAAAAAATTAATGACTGAATTCCAATTGCAAAAGTTAGCTTATTTGATTTTATCTATTATAATTTGAAGTACTTGCGTTTTTCTTAGTTTACTTAAATAGCGAATTACTAAATTGAGAAAATATCCTGCGTAAAGGTATATTAATTATAAGCACACTTCGAAAGGGTGTGTTTATTAGAATTACGCAGCACTGTAACTTGATTTATCAAACGGAAATAAAATAAATCCTATCCCGACATCAATAGCTATGATAAAAACTATCGTAAGTATAGAAGTAAGATTAATGATCTAATAATAAGCATTAAAGGATTAATAAACTAAAACCATTTCCATTGATGGCGGAAATCAACATGTTTCATTGAGTCATGGAACCGCTTATCTTTTTGCGATCTCAAAAGCACAAATTTCCCAACCTCTCGAAGATTTTTTTAATTTCTCAACGTCTCCTTCAGTGCCTTCACCATTAACCTGACAGTGTCAACGTCAGTCAGCGTGACGCCAGCCGCAACCTTGACTCCATCCTCGGCAGCAGCTATTTTCTTAGCCGACCCATGAAATTCCTTGGCCGACGACTTATCTCTCACGGTCGAAATGTTCTTTTCATTGATGCCAGCACCCGGCATTACGATAATTTCATTGTCAGCGCTTCCCACCAGTTCCGCAATAAGCTCGATGCCCTGGATGGCCGAATCTTTCTGCCCCGAGGTCAAAATTCTGGAAAATCCTAGACCACGGATTTGATGAAATGATCCGATAGGTTCGTTCACTTGATCGAAAGCACGATGGAAGGTGACGGGCAAGGGATTGGCAGCGTGGATGATTTTGCGACAGGCGTTGACATCTACCTCATTGGTACTGGTTAGTGCACCGAAGACGAAACCGTCGATGCCGATACTTTTTAGGGTACGCAAATCCTCCAGCATTGCTTCTATTGATGTGGAAAGCAAGTTAATGTTTTTCAGATATGTTGACAAAAAGTATAATTGAATGCGGATTAGACTACTTTTTTAAAACCCTTGCCAATTGATCGGCATACTCCCACAAATTTAAATGATCTGTTTCAATATTTAAGTAATATATAATTCATAAATAGATTAAGCCATAATTATCTATATTTTAAAGATTATATTTTTAAATATAATACAAGAGCTATGCAACAAGTTTTGAACTTTGCTTGATGAATATAACACTTCATGATTTTAATATACTAGTTTTTGCTATGTATAACAAAAAAAAAATTATTTTTATTTCGACAATGTATTCATAATATTCTCAATTTTTAAAAAATTTTTATACAAATTTACAAACAAATGCAGCAATAATAAATAAGCTAATGTATAAAATTCATTTCCAAAAATATCACAATTTTATTGCTATACTAAATAAATTTTAATGAAAACCATGACAAATTAATAGGTAATTAAAACTGTTTTAAATTTAAAATTATATTTTAAAAAATTTAAAAAACGGTATTTTTAAGCATTAAAAAAATAATGAAAAAACAATTAAATTGACTTGTTTTAAAAGTAAGAAAGAAAGATATAAAAAATATAAAAAAATTCTTAAAAAACAGTCCATTATTTTTCAGTCAATGTAGAGTAAAAATATAAGAGACATAACAAAAACAATAAAATAACAGAAATAAATTAAATAATGTATAAATTATGAGAAATTAAAAAAGGTGAAAATATAAGAGAACGCAAATAACTTCTTTTACTGTTATTTGAATTAAATAGCTAAAAAAACTAACAATCCCAAGAAGTATAAAAATACAAATTATTTTTTAATTAAACAACTGCGTCCACAACTGGCACTAACGTGGTCAAAGCCGGTACTTTTACCCGATCAAAAACGAAATGAGCTATATAGCTATTTCATGTCTCCTTTAAATTGAAGTATTCCATGTAAAATAAGCAAAAACGAAGTTCCAGTAGGATTGACTGCATTGTTTTTGAGAAAATTAAATTCATACCTTGCTCTTATAAATAGAGCCTTATGGGAGAAATGATATATGTACATCGTATCTTACATTATCTTATATTAAAGTACTATTATTCAGTGGTCAGTCAGGAAATGTTCAGCAGTCTATGACGTCTAGGCTCTATACTCAATGTAGATGAACGATTGTGGAGTATTGTGTGGGCGTCTGTGTGGGTGTGAACTTACAATGCGAGCTTTGTAAACAATTTCAGCGTGTAGTATATTATGCACCTAGGGAGAAAAAAACTTGGACAGTCCAGAACTCGTATAAAAACTCATGTGAAAAAGGCCAGGCAAACACGAGGCGTGGGCTGGACAATTATTCTCCCGTCTATTTACTATATTTCCTCATACTCGCTTGGGTGCTGGATGTCGGGCGAAAAATGTATAGTTTATGCACTAGTGTGAGGAAAAATTAAAATTAAAAAAGCTATAAGTAGAGATAAACTAGGAGAATAAAATAAAAATTTCCATCCATAAAAAGAGTATTTATAAATTTTATAACGAAAGGACGAAAAACTTGACCGGTCGGTTTAAGTCAGAAAAATAGGCCAGTTTTTTGAGTAAATGAGTGCAAATACAATAAAATATCCAGTATAATTTACTCGTTTTAAGCTGCTACTTATGCAGCAGCTGGAGCAGAAAAGAATCAGGCTACGTAACAAAGCACCACGGCGCTCGTGCACACTGAGACATAAACAACAAAGAAGTAACTTTTGATCTTTTGAAAACTTTGGCTTGAAACCTTACTAAAATCTTCTTTAGTATTTACCAGACCATATTATGCATTAGAAATTTCATAATGCAAAAATTGATAGAGCACTTTTGTCGTTTGGAAGAAAAAATATGTAACATTAAGTAATATAAGAAGATGTCATCATAATAAATACACCACAAAAGTAAAATAGGTGAAATGAATAAAATTAATTTCTTATGTTTTACCTAATTCATCAGGTTCGTAGACGAAATTGCCACCGCGGATGCGAATCATAGCGAAAATGGGAACGGGAGAAATGCGTTTGGCAAGTTTCGCTAATCCTGGACTCGGTGTCAGTCCCCCTTCCGATAAAGCACTGCATAATTCTAGACGATTAGCACCGCCTTCGATTGCATTTCTGATTGACTCCAGACAGTCCACGCAGATTTCCAGCTGAAATTAATTGTGTCACGTGTTTTCTTATAAGCAACTCGTTATTTTAATAGTTGAGATTCATTACACGTTCTTAGTAATGTATACGGGTTTCGTTAGTGTTTTTTTGAGTGTTCATCCAAATGTACTGTAGTTAATATAATTAAAATATGGATATATATATCAACTTCAATGTATTTTAATATATTGATATATATATCAATGATATTAAAATACATTGAAGTCTGCGAGATAAATAATGATGAAAGTGTTAATCATATAAACATATTTATATGATTACTGGAACTAACTCATATTATAAGCTTTATCGTCGTACAATATTTGAAGAATAAAAAATTTGTATAAAATTTCTAATTACTAATATAGAACTAGAAATCAAGAATAAAATACAGTCAAATATTATTGTGATGACGTAACAGTAACCTCGCGGATAATTGTATCGTATATATGATAAAATATTTTGTATTATTGATAAGGCTAACTGTACTATGCAATAAAATTCTGTTACTGCACAAACTGAAAATTTCCCAATATTTCAAGGTCAAGTTAAATATCGTATGCACACATCCATGGTTATTTGCAGAAATAAAAATGTAGAATTTTTTACGTACAATATACACTGTTACTATAGCTTATATAAGTGGAGTACATTTCATCCACACCAACTATTATCAGGTACAGAATGAATATAATTTTCTTTATTATCAAAGTAAAACTATATATCATAAAATAATGAATATTAATATATTGATTAGCTACATATACTTAAGCAAAAGAAAAGTGGTAAGAAAACGTTATTTGATTTTAAAATGCGCGGTTGAAATAAGAACTGCGCAGTGTGAACAACTTAATCCTCAACAGCTTCACACTGTAGATGATCATACGCGACTGTATAACCTTTAAAGTATTTCTATTTGAATTAGGTGATTTCACCCTATTCATCTACTATAGTATTTTAGAAATTTATTATCAAAAGCATTATAAAGGTATTCAGAAAATATTTTGACTTACCAGAAAATTAGAATCAGTCATAATTGTAAATATCAATTTTGGAACATAACAAGTGTTTATACGACAGCTTGGCGGAATTCATGTGCCTACGTTTACTCCCTGAAACTTGAATAAACAGTACTCACCTATGTAGCAATTGCTATTGCGCCCTGTTCAAAACCATAAAATTAAAAAAATTAATGAATTAATTTTATCATTGCAATGATCATTTGAACTTTTTGTTTCTCTTTATTTATTTTTTCTTTTAATACAATAGTTAAATCTTTCTAGTATATATGGTCTTACATTTTCAATAAACTAATTATGTCTAAAAATAGAAGTATAATTATTTTTTTCTGAATTTTATATTACATGTTAAAGAACTTAAGAATGATAAAATATGCCTTTTTCCTAAATTTTTATGTTATAAATAAGACCTCGGGTCTGCCTACTCTGAATATTGATTCCTTTAATTATCTGCAACAAAAACTGTCTTACAGAATTTTTTTGAGAAAATCCATTTTGTCGACATGATTGATAATTTTATTGGTGTATGGGTTTGACCCAATGAAAACAAGTTAATGAGGTACTGTACAAAATACTATCATATGTTTATTTTTAATAATTTTCGAGAAAAAAATTCGTAAATTTTTTGAAAAATGTTAAAAAATGTAAATTTTTTAATTTTCCAATGTGACAACACTTATGATTTCTTTATTGTTTAATTCTAAATTTTTTGCACAATTCATATAACCATGTACAACTATTCACTTTTAGCGATTTTAAAAACTTCTATTTTCCCGTTGATGTGGAATGGCCCATATATTATAAATTTCCACAAACAAAAAACCAAAAACATTTTTTTTTATCCACAAACACACATGTTTTGTGTATAAAGTATAAGATATCTTTTTTTCTCTGATTAAGTTAATCCAATCTATTTATATTAACAATTTTTTTTTATATGAATGCTTTTGAAGGCTTTTATGAGCCTTATTTCAGCATCTAACGTTTATTGAAAATTTAATTTATTATACATAAAGTTATACATATATATACAAACTTTCCTTATTATAATATTTACACTGATTTGTGTATAGTGGCGAGAAATTTTACAATATAATTACAATTTTGTGAGTTTGAATAATATAAGCTATTGTCAATATTTTGTGGTAATAGAGCTTTGGATTTGCAAATTTGAGTATAGAGGGTTTTTCTCTCGTTGTTATAAAGAGGACATTACCACAGTACGCGGTTTAGATCCTCTTCATACTCACATTTATACTAACTATGAAATGGCTAGCGTTTATAGAAATGGGTAAAAAATGGGTCAGTTTTTTCCTTGTGTTGAAACGCTTTTTCTCCCATTATTCGGATATTCAATGGAGTAAAAATGACTCGTCACCTAACCTCGAAATTTAAAAATCGGTTTACTGTTATGTATAGGATGAAGCTCTTGATCGTCAAAGAACCATGTATTTTGAAATTTTATTAAAAAACTTTTAACAATACGGCAACGGTTTTGGCCAGTTGCCCGCAACTCGCTTATTTATTGAGCGACGAAATGTGATGTCAAAGTTTTTAAGATGGAGGTATAATGATTAAAACCTTCGAAACGTCGCAATAACAGTTTTTTTTATAGAAACAAATTGTACATAATGTTTCTTTGACGATCGATAGCTTCATTCTACATATAAGTTTTACAAGGATCAACGATACATTCATTTGACTATTCATAAATAAATGTTCAGTTAATTATTTAAATCTGCTAAAATGGAAATGCCATATCTACGAGTGAGGGAGATAGAATCTCAGTCAACTAATAAAAATTATAATAATTTACAGAGATAAACGCATCTAAAACCAAAGCTGCTATATAAGAAATTTATAAACTAATGATTTCAATGCATTGTTTCATATTTTAAGTACAATAACAGCAGAAATTTTGGGGTTAAATATCATCTGTGTCCATTCCATTAAATACCTAAATAATGCGAGAAAAAAGATTTCATCGCAAAGACAGAAATAGCCATTTACTACTTTCCTGGCCATATTCAACATTTGAATTCCTACCAGGGTTGCATTCCGTCTAAAAGCTTAATTAAAAGCTATTATAATAATTTAAACTCCTTCACTCTTGATCGATAAAGTCTATTTATTAAAATGATCTACAGTTTGCCGACGTTTCGAATACATTAATTTCATATGCTCCTTTTCAGAGCAATTAAAAGAGTAAAATTTACTTATATTGTCAATTAAAGCTTATAGAAATATCTCATTTACTTTTATAAACTTTCGTTCAACATTTAAGGATATTTTACTTTTTTCATTTTTAATTGCGCTGTAGAGAAATTCTACATGAAATTAAAGTACTCGAAATGTCGGCAAACTGATATGCTAGATGCATCCATAGTAAAATCTATCATACATAAATTTATAATTTTTTCGGAACCTTAATAATAAATACTTAATAACTTTTAAATATTATTCCAAGCTCGGTTTAGGGATCTTAATGACATGATCTATTAATAAAGTTTATGCTTTCATATTCGCTCGAACCCCCTTTTGTCTTTCTTACGTCCAAAGAGGAAAACAGCGATATTAAAGCAAACGCAGAAGCTATAATTTTTCGATTTTCCTTGCTTTGGATATAAGAAAATTCTAGAGTCAGAGTAGTATTGAAGCGTTGAAAAAAATGGATCCAACAAATGTTACAGGTGCCATAAGTGAGCAAATTATGGAATATCTCACAACATTGTTTTCAACTATAAGTCTTTAATGACACTGAAATTATATTACCTTTTTCCCGCTTGCCTATGGAGAAAAAACCGATGCCGTTATTCTTTCTTTCAATAGACACGTCATTGCACGTTCTTTATATACTTACCTTCTGTTTCAGCAGCATTTATAACAAAGTTTGAAATTATTTAATGTTTTCTTTTGGTATGCACACAGTACACTTAACTATCAAAATTTTATATTCAAAATCAAGCATTGAGACAATTATATTGACAATTAAAAGAGCATTTGTCAAGTTAATTCACTTACGCTTTTCGAGCTGATAGAATAATTTTTCAAACACTTTAATACCAAGCCTATGAGAAAACAATGTGCAAATCGTGAAAAATATTATAACATACATTGAAAACGAAATGTTATATAAGTGTCAATTTACCCGATATTAGTTGAGAAACGCAGCAAATTACTGACGAGTTCATGCCGAATTGACAAAATATGATATGCCATTAAAAGTTGTTCTTACTAAATTATACCAGTCTATAGAGTTTTTTGAAATCTGAATAATAAATTCATAAAGGTATTAATTAAATATTCATCATCATGCGCTGTATTTTTAACGCTACCACAATAAGCATTTTCGTTTAAACTTTATTTTTTCATTGCGGGTCTAGCATAATTTTAATAATTTAAAAAATTTGAAGCATGATAAAATAATTCTATAGAGTTAGCGTATAGATATACGTCTTGATTAATTTAAATTTCGTTCATCCGAAATTAATGACCAGTGGGTATCCAATAATATGAGATCTTTCAATGATTTATATGATCTCGTCAATATAAACTTACTTAATGATCAAATTAAAAAGAAATATGTAAACGATGCATAATCTGAAGCATTATTAACGTATATTGTACATTTCTTCTTAAACATTTTATTTTCTTTTTCTGTAAATTTCTGTAAGTTTTTGAAATAGCCATGCATAAAATTTCCTCATGAAAAACTGAAATCTTCAATCTACAGTCTTTAACTGACCTTGTATTATTTTGGTGTTCTAGTATTAGATTTTTAGTATAAATCAAATGTTTTCAGTGTCCTGTTGTGTATCTAATATTAAGTACAAAATCTCTGATTATGATTCCTCGATCCTACTGCGATGATATCGATGACCCGTTATTTATTTGGAGACACTTCATTCGTGTTGTGATGACCTACTCAAGAAAAGTTTTGTCGTACAGCTTTTACTTTGGATTTAGATATCGTTATTGTCAGGAGTACATATATTAGGGATTAATATGTTTGTGTACTTCCAGAATTTATGTCTTATAAATCGATGATACTTTAACTACCCACACCTTATACACCTTATTAAATAAGTCTTAACATGATTAGAGTTACCAAAAGAGTTTTTCGTTAGGTATCCATTAAAACATATTTGGCCCCCAATAATCAATTTTTCCTCTATGTTTACCATAATTTTAAGCTGGAAAAGCTCTTTAAGAGAAACCGTAACTAAAAGAACTCTTTTTAGCTTGAATGTGATGAACATTCAGGAGGCAAGGTTTACTGTACGCCCACGATTATTGAATATAGGTATGTTATACTGTTGACCATGCAGCATAAATAATGTGATTATAATTGAATCGTTTATTCTAAATATTCATACATAAAAAAAGAGTTTATTATATTTTTACATCAATTTAAGAATCTTAGTATCAATCTAGTTGGATGTAGTTTGAAGTACATTGAAGACGGTGTAAGAAACTTTAATTATCTAAAACATTTATTTGTATTGTGTGAATAAGAAACAATGTTAGCCTTCCTAAACTTGGTAAATTTGCCTACCTTCATAAATGAATCCAATGATAAGACAATAAAATGACCACATGACATAATAATTGGTTTGGTTGCACCTAACGCTATTATCAAGAGCATTTTGTTTGACTTGTTACTCACTGCCGTCCAATCTATATTAAATATGGAGTCACCAAATTCTTGACTCTAAAATAGTTTCAAATATTTCTTCTATTATTTGAAATAACTAGTATAATAATATTATATATATTATATACATATATATTATTTATATATATATATTACTTTGAGAAACAGTTCATTTCCAAACCAGCAATAAAGGAAAAATTCCACTAGTAGGCAATTAAGAAAAAGCAGCTTTGAAAAGAAATCTATATTTATCGATTTGCTAACAGACAATCGATAAACGCTCATAGATATAACTATGGAACTTATTATAAACTGAGTTGAAATCACAAAACTAAACGTTTTTCTAAATGAATCTGCAAATCTAAAATAATAGTTTAAATATTATTGTTATAAATGCTAAATATCAATATACAACGCAATTATACAAAGCTGATAATTTGAAAAAATATATATAGATATATATGATCCTGAAAAATCAGTCAGTAAATCCCTGTAAAATCTATAGGCGTTTTTAATTTACATTGAGAGCATGAGATGGCTGTATAGTGTGTTAACTGTTAACCGACATTTCTCGGACTTGGGCGAATAAATACGAAATAAAATTTTGGAAATATTGCAAATTTTGGTATTACTATCCTCAGCTAATCTAATTTCCGAATGCAAAAAGTTCCACCCCTTATCTAACTATGGAATAATAAAAGTATAGTGTTGCAAAAGGAGTTCATATATTTAATATATATTACAAGCTACGCACACAATACTCCACAATGGTTCATCTATATTGAGTATAGGGTCTGGCGTTATAGACTGACTGAACATTTTCTGATTGACCACTAAATAGGACTTTAATATAACGATAAGATTTTGAATATCGTGTCCTATAAATCTATGGCAAATGTGTACAAATGTTGGAATGGAATACATTGTTTACTAGCTCCAGCGTAACAAGATTTTACGCACTAAAAAAGATATACCGCATTTTCAGGATCATTGAATTTTCTGAAGCTCTTATTTCATTGGCTCAAAATATACAGTATCCCCAGTGGGAATGAAAAATGTACGGAAGTGTGTCAAAGTATACCAAAAAGTGTATAAAAACTTTACTTTTCAGACTGATGTTGTAATATTTGGTTTCACTTTGGTACATATTGGTTCACTTTGATAATTTATGTGCTTTATATATCTATTTTTCATACATAAATACTCTAACACATCTTGATATGTTTATATTAATTAATATCCATTTATGTACATTTTGTATGCACTTTAAATTTTTGTATAGAAGTATACAAAATAGTATATTACGACGCTAGTATCGTACAATATTTTATAGCACTGAGTAGCTCGCTACGCTCGGGCGCTAACTTCACGGTGCAATAATGGACTACTTAGGTCACGGATAAGCGTGACATAAGTGCTGATTTATGCCACGCAGTGCTATAAATGCATTAAAGTGAAGTGTATTAAAATGTAAAGTGTAGTAAAGTAAAGTGAAATATTAACGAGAAAAGTAGTCTGAAAAGTAATACTTGTACACACTTCGGTATACTTTGACATATTTCGTACTCTTTGACATACTTAAAACTTCCAACTTGGGATATATATTTATAGTCAAATATTTGTACACATAGATTTCTATACAATCAATTTAGTTAAGTATAAGTTTATGACCAACAGAAAATAAAAAAGCTTCTTCTTTAAGATAGAAAAATAATTAATTTTTATAAAAGATATTTTTCTTATAAGCTGTATCTTCGTATCCACCTAAATCACCTACCAGGATCACTAATTATTTCCATAATTAATGATCCTGAAATGGAGTCTTCGCTTACAACAAGGTTAGTAATTATTTATGCTACTAACTTGACTATGAAATGGTGATGCCTGATGCTTTGTCTAATCAATCTTCTTTCATATAACTCTTTATAATTTTCCAAAGTTTCTCCCATTGCCGCTTCCGTGTATTTCGGAATACTAACAATCCTGTGGCTCAACAAATCGAACTGGCCGCATACCGCCATTATAAATCCAGAAAATATAGCATCATTCGCGCTCGCAATAAAAGAAACGGATATGATAGACATTGATGTAGGCACATAAGTTATCCAGTAAACCCTGTCCATTGTATTGTTGTAAGGAAGCCAAATTTTGTACGGCAGAGTTCGATGATTTGTAGTTTGGAAGAAAGGTATTGACAACCACGCTACCACCGTTACCTCCACCATTGCAATTAATGTAAGTGTGATGTACCTTCCGTGAAAATAAAGACAATGAATAATTAGTTAAATTCAGGGGTTCTATCCAAAAGTCAAAATGAACAGATTCTGTTCAAATTCATCGCAGATATCTTATTTAAGAATAAATTGCTGTTGATGTTGAATAAATTAACGTTGCTAAAATTTGAGATCGATTCAGAACCCAGTTATTGAAATAATTGAAATTTTAATTAATATATGTGTTCTTATAGAAAATACTCTATTTTTGCAGTTTCATGTGTCTTCGCGCAATTGGTTTTAGTATTTAAGGTAGTTCTTGCCCTACTGCATTAGTCAAAACAAAGCTTTATAATAAATAACTAAAAATATAAGACTTTTTCTGTATTAAGAATCAAAATATTAGAAAAGATGAATTTAATCTCAACATTATTATCATATTTACTTATGATTATAACTTTTAAGATTTTTATAATTTTGAGTGATATTCGGACTTGGCCGGCGCAGTGCCCGATGCTACTAAGCATTCTGGGCATAATGAGGCTTACATGTGCAAATTTATCATTTTTTAAATTATTGTAACAGAGAAATAAATCCGAGGAGGGAGGACTCAAGAAGAATGTTATCCAAAGATATATTCTAAAATATGTAAACAATATCAATCCTGAATAAACGTAATATTATAATTCATCCAGTAATTGACCTGTAATTAAACATTCCGTGCATCATGACTACTGATACAAATTATCGTGAATTAAGTCTTACATATGCTTATTAAACTATATATATTATTGAACAGTTTATAACCTGATAAATTTGTTATATCGATCTCTTATTATTAGTTCCGAACTATCTTCCGTCTTGAATTGAGCATAATTGGACGTGAGCATGTTGAGCAAATTTATTACTTGTTTCCGTTGCAGCTGAAAATTCATTGACTTACAACAGATACCAGTTGTCGCCAAAAACATAAAAAATGTTTCTGTCATTTCGTCGAAATTCAACTCTACTAAAAGCAATCGTAACATCAGACCAATGTCTAATATATACGGCAATGGAACCATAATGCTGCTATAAAGGAAATATAATAATTTATCTAATGATGTTGAATATTTTTTTGGCCTCCAAATACCGAAAACTGATAGTATTTTAAACGATAATTCGATTTCTTCCATCTTCTTGTTAGAACGTCAGCTTCAATCATAAAAGCATTACCTACGCATAATACATTTCATCTTTATGTTTTACCTATACTTTATGTAGTATTTTAATATACAAATACAACGTATATGTAGAACTACAATTTTATACTTATAACCATACCGAACTAATGAGCCATTTACAATATATTTTTTAGGTTTATTTTAACTTCAATTGTAATAAGACATTACATCGTTTCAATTAATTTTTAAATGAACATATTTAAATTTTTACTATAACTTTGTAATTTTAAATATACTTGAACAATTCCAAATTTTTTAGGCGAAAAAATTCTTATCTATGATTTAACAGTAATTAAAATAAATAGATTGTCTTAGGAAATTTAAGAATCTAAGTATTTGAAACGTCTATAACTATTTTTTTTATACAATTAAATTAAATCTCTCAACTTACAGATATTATAGAAACTTTACTCTGATATCCAGAAAACTGTTATATATGCAAGATATTAAGCAATTTAACGCTCATTTTGTTTCGAACTTGATCTTCTGATACCAAAATAGTTATCCAGATATTTGTAAACATAATTTTAGAAGACTAACGAACAGAGTCCACCCTCGAGTTACGGATATGGCTGAAACTTAACAGATGCATTCTTTGGTGAAAAATATAAGATACGTGTTTCGACGTTAATTCCAATGGGTGTAATAAAAATATATGGAAAATCCTAGTGTATTTAAATCTCTATAGTATAAGGAATACATATATATATACATAAGTCATTCAAAAATCATGAGTGATCAAAAATATGGCTAAATCTTGGGCCTTAAAAGAATTTATTTAAGCTGTAAAATTCTTTAAAAATTAACTTATATATTGATCACTCATAACTTTTGAATGAAAGGTGCTAATAACTCGTTATAAAATTCAAGTGAAAACTTATTACCCAAGTTTCAGCCAAATCCGTGACCCTGAGGGTGTAAACTCTCATTTTAAGTCAATTTATCATAAACGTCTATTGTAACAATCTATCATAACGACTATTAAACTTAAGTTTCACTTTTTTAACAATAAATTCAATATTTATCTTTCTGATAACAAATTTTTAACACACATGTACTTTACTTAGTAATAAATTAAAAATTATCTTACAAAATTAACTACAATTTTTTGTGAAATGAATTAAAATGAGACTATTTTATACAATTTAATGTACACTTACATCAGTATCTATAATAAGTGAAAGACATGTTTAAAATCATAAAAAATTTCATTAAACATACTTTATATGCCTAAAAATATTTAGATCCGTTTGCTTTAATGTTCGGCAGTAGACTGCTGGAAAATTCTTAAGCAAATCGATACATTCGCTTCTTTTAACTTTTATGATTGCATTACCCCTTCCACATGTATCTCTATGTACATGAAAATTACTAGCTATAGGTAATAATGGGAAGCACATTTTCGACGAAACATAAAAAAAATTACTATCGAACAAAGAAATTTATGAGTATATTCGAATCATTAAAAAAATACCGGTTTATTCTCGACCGTTCAACATTCGACTACAGTAGATATATTTCCTTTGTAAAGAAGTGATATAATAATTTTGTAGGTACATACATCTTTCACTAATACACTTTGTGGAAAAGCCAAAATGATATCGCTTAAATTGAATCTTAACATTATTCGAGTCCTGGCAGAACATAAATTATGCTTTAAAATATACGTATTATATATAAATTATATATAAATGTAGTAATAATGTGGATCTACAATATATTATGTAATTGTGTGAAATTATGAATATTTCTTAATAATAAAAATAAAGCTACTTTAAATTGATAAACTGATAAATATATTTTTATTGGTATTACAGTCTCTTAATAATAGTGGCAATCAGATTGCCCTTGTTTACATTCACCCCATAGAATCTGTAATAAATCTAAATTAATTAAAACCTGAAATAAACTTTATAAGTAAAGCATACAAATTTTTTAACGTTTTTAAATCATGGCATCGCGAAAATGATTTTAAAAAAGGTCATTAAAAAATTAAAACAAATTGGCACAACTGTATAGACATGCCATGTCCAGCAATGATTAAATAGTGGTCTGAAACTTTGGTACTGGCATAAAAATATGTAAAATATTGTCATATCATAGGGTTCCATTATAACTTCCCGTTAAGATATATTTATTAAATTTTTATGTTTCAAATTCAACAAATCTAATTGGAACAAAGAAGAACGGTGGCTCATCTGCAGAGAGATACGATGGGTTCGTAATGCGGAGGTCTCGGGTTCAAGACTAAGTCTGGGCCGATTAACATGAGCACCTCTGTAAAATATTACTTAGATGTGCTTTGTTGACAAACACACCGTAGACCTCCATCGCTGATTAGCACAGAGTGGAAGCATAAATAGAACGACGTTAAATAATATAAAAAATAAAATAACGAAGAAGAATTACAGCAGAATATAATTAGTGCAATTATTCTAAAATAATGAAACATGGGAAATTTTTTTAGTAACTGTGCAATATAAATTATTCATTTATTTTAAAATATTTTATATCATTGACTAGCTCGCTACGCTCGGGCGCTAACTTTACAGTGCTACAATGGACTGCTTATGGCATGGATAGGCGTGACATAAGTGCGGATTTATGCCACACAGGTCTTCTAATTTAAATAAGTGCATTTTCATGAAATAATAATACTGATAAGCATGAAAGAATACTATAATTATCAGAGTCACTACTGTTATGTTGATATGCAATGAAGTGACGATACTTGCAGTCTTATTCGTGACTTTATAAATATAAAAATCAACAAAATTAAAAAAATTTTGAATTTTTAGCGGGTAAGAAATGTTTAAAACGAAATAAGTTTTGAATAGCAAATCATACGTTGTAACTATATTATCTTTTTTTTCCCTATGCAACATCCAACCATCTCCTTGTATGAAATAATTCTTGTTATTTCCACAAACTCCGATTATGTATGGTTGAATACATGTGTTAGCACTATTTCGCTTAGTTTTTGTATATGATTCAATACTAGTTCCTTCCTAAAACATATATAAAGTAATGAAATATTTGACGATAATAATTTATTTATAGATACTAAATAATAATAAGAAACTTACAGGTACTATTTCAAATGCAGAGTCGTAGACTTTTTCAGAATCATCAAAACCCTTTTTGTTCCTACTTTTTTTCCTATTTGTTATAGGGAGGCGGGAAATTAAAACAATAAGCGCCTTAAGTTGCTCTGAAAAAAAAAAATTATTAATGTAAGGTAAGTATGCAAAAAGTTTTAGAAACAGTTTCTTATTAAGGTTGTATTTTTTACCATCTTTAATGTGAAATGTAGAACTAAATAACTCAGGTCTAGTTTTATGGGCATATGCTAGTATTCTATGAGCATAGAAAGTTGAAAATTTGGTAATAAAATTATTTACTGCTTCAGGAAACATTAGGTCGAATTCATCATCAATCAGTCGTGGATATTTTTCAAATATCTCCGAAATAGAAGGTTGATTAATGAGTATCCACGATCTTCGGTGGCAAAATGTTTTTTTCAGCTTGGTTCTCATTGCATTTATATTGGATGGCGCAGGATTTTTGTTTTGCATCCAAGCAATCTACAACGAAAAATTGTATACGTAAAAAATTATTTGCATATTTGTATATTTATACAGAGAATCAAATTAGCTCAATAAATATTACCTTTTCTTCAAGTTGGTCTTCAGATAACATTTCTACATCAGATGATGCATTCGTAGTCTCAATTTTATCAATTTTATTGGACCTTTCTTTATACATTTTTTTATCGATAGGTAATCTTGCTCTTAAGGTCATGAGTTTATATTCGATAAAACCACATCTAGTGTTTGGATCAAAATAATGTTCCTAAAAAGTAGAAAATTTAATTCAATTGTCTATTAAAATGAAATATTTTATAATAATAACATCGAGCTTACGTATCCCAATTTCGAATAAGAATCTTTCAATGAAGGAAATTCGGTCACGATAGCTTTACCTAATGCAATTTTATCGTTTGCAGATGGATAACTAAAAACTGATAGAAAAAATACCTTTACTTTATTTGACGATTATTTATAATATAGTATAATATAATATATAAATAGAAAAAGGATTTACCAACTATCGTTATGCACTGTTTTTAATTCCGATACCAATATTCTTATAAGCTAACGTCTCGTTGATTCAGTAGAAGAATTTTTCGCTCCTACTAGAAATTTTCTCCCCTATTCGTGGTTTAGAAGAATTTGCTTAAGAGTGCCATATCGCTAAACAAAAAATGTTCATTGTTTTAGATGAAATTATGAAATCTTTTCACATCTAAAAGTGTATCATACCGTAAAATCACAATTCGATGTAGTTGTTGCCTGGCCAGGTAAAATATGTGGACTACTGAATGATGTTCCTGCAGAAATTTGGATTTCTTCAATCTTTCGTTTTTTAGATTCATTAGCAGGAATAGATGTATTGTCTTCCATTCTTTGTCTTTTATTTGTACTTGAAGTCATCGGTTTTTTTCTTTACAACCCAATATTTCTACGTACATATTTTCATCCCTATTTTTGTTTAACAGTCTGTCAAAATCCATGCACACTCGCGGCAGCCTTGCAGCCAGATTGGGGGACTGGGTGATTAATTTGCAAATACTTACCGCTATATTAATCATTACGATAACTGCGAAGAGTCGCGATCCCGATCGAAAAATTCAACACGTGCAGAGTACATAACCTTTTGTTAATCCAGTTCACTAATTAAACAGTGCAAAACAAAAAGACACTGAATCAATCAGTGAATACAAAAGAGTATTAGAAATCGATGGAATTTTCAGTAATGCTTTAGTGTAAATAACGTTTTGGAGACAAAATAGTGAAATTTTTCACTAATCCACATGTGAAAAAGATGTTCACTACCCAAATCAGCGATTTTTTTACCGATTCTAATATAGAGCCATTTAGTCCAGGATTTGTCTACCGGACTCGTCAGTAAGGCGTATGTAGGCAGACGCTGCCTTAGGCGCTGGGAAATACGTATGCTATTGTATATTACTCGCGTGTGCTCCTGTCCCAATGAAAACTCCTACATGCGATGATCCCGCCTATCGCTCGCCCAATTTCACGTATTCACTCGCTAAATTCCAGGTGGGGGACTAATCACTATACTACACGAAGGTCGCCATTTCATGTAGCCGCAACGCACGAAATGGTGGCGGCTTTCTTTACTACAAGCTCAAGCGTAACTGGCCAGCTCGCTGATATAGGAAACCCGGCCCCGCAGGCACGATGCTTACCCCACTTTTCAGTACTGACGCCTACCTTGGAACTTGTGGACCGATATTAGATCACGTTCTACTAGTATATCGATTCGGTACTCGATGAAGATTCGGTTCATGCTGTTGTTCCCGACGGATCTCCGTATATTTCGCAGAAGTATAAACAAACAAGTTTATGGACTAACCATTAACCTTTAGAGGGCGGGGGTGGTCAAAATATCAACCACCCTAAGTACATAAACTATTTGATGTTTTCAGACAAAATTTGGTGTGTTCAATAAGGTAAAAATAGTGAAAAAATCCTAGAGACTGTTTGACATTGGAAATCATAAATTTCAAGGTCCAATTTTTTTTAAATAGCCGCTCTAGGTCACGCTATTTTAAAAGCGAGAGTTGGAGTATTTCTTCTATAAAATTCAATGGAGCTACTAGTCTTTTGAAAAACTCTAATTTAGGAAGGTATCGTGGAGTTCATTGCGCTTTTGACAGAAGGTAGATCGTCATTTTGAAGTCAAGGATGCCTTCAAGATTTTATTTCACTATTTTTTTCGTACTCTGCACATTAAAAAACATGGGTTTACCTACCAACTAATATATATATTATAAACCTATACGTTTTTAAATTACTTTAGTAAAACTTGATTTGCATTTTATTATCTGATTTAAATCGTATCCACTAACATATACATTATCGAAGACGATTTCGTACTCAAGAAAATTGTAAATAATGTCGAATAAAAAATGTAAATAATATAACTACTTGATATATAACTTTTTTAATGGATGTCTAAATATTTTACTAACTTTAGTATTTGCCAATGGTAATGGATGCTTTGCACATAGATGGAAATGGAAACGAAAGAAATGCTGTAGAAAACATGGTGAGAGAGAACAGAGCTAGGATATTTTAGCGAAATCCCAGAAGCAGTAAGTAAGCAGATGATAGAATGGAAACTAAAGGAAAGAAAGGATAGAAAGAAAAATATATTTTTGAGGGGAATAAGAACGATATAGGGAAACGACTAAAAGAGGAAATAAAAAAACTAATGTGGAAATGGTTAAACATACCAATATAAATATATAAAAGATAAGAGCAATAGGAGGGGGGTTAGTCTTAGAACTAGAGTCCATGGAAAACAAAATAGAAATTATGAAAAGAAGAACATTATTGTAGGGAACAAAAATATGGATCCAAGACGATTAAGTATACGGAACGAGAAAAAGAAGTAAAAGGATGGCTAGAGGCAATGGCAGAAGCATAAAGAGGAAACGGTCTAGAATGTCAAACCAGATGCATGAAAATAAAAGTGGGGGATGTGTGGTATGAGTGGATGGAAACTGAAGGCTTCCTGAAGAACAGGAAAAACAACTGTTGCAAAAGTACTACTTGAAATACCGTTTTACAGCTGTACTTTTTGGATACGCTGAATAGTTTCTAAGAGACTAAAATTAACGACCGTCGAGTAATAGAGTACTCATCGATCTTAATCTACGAAAAAATTTTCGCAAGCTTGACTTGAATATAGCCACGGTAAAAATAGGTATTCGGATTCTTCTCTTATGAACTTTAAAATAACATTTATCAGTCCATGTGCATTTATTTCCATGTAAACATATGCATTTAAAGTGATAAAATTACCCGTTAATGATATTCGCTATGCGCACGAGTTACACAACCAAAAAGTTTAAGGTTGGGTATCGCGTACGTGCACATGCGTGTGGCTGTGTCAGTTACTTCTCAAAGAGCTCGCGCGGACTGCTCTAGGAGATCACTGATTAACTACGTATACGACAACGCAACACTGTAGCGTTTTGTTTGTGTAGATGTGCGCACATAGCGAATTCGTCACTTATTTTTATTTTCCGCTCGCAGACTAATCGTTAGATTTTTCGAATAGATTTTGTTTGATTTTGTGATTTCTAATGATTTCAAATACAATTTTATTTGATTTCGTCTATTTTACTTTGTTTGAATTCATATCATTTCAGATTATTACATATTTCCTTTCGATTTCGAATCGATTTCATAAATGGGGGGTTTGTGATTTCTCAGAGTGAATAGCTTCTCGGTAAAAACTTTCTCTTTTCTGCTACTGCAAAAAAAATAGCTAGCTTTCTCAGCAACCCTTGTTTACTGCCTAAGGGGTAAAAAACTGGATTCGAAGTATCCGCAAGCTATAATTTTACTTACCTCGAGCGCTCGTCGACTATAAATTAATAGCGCCTAAACATGTAACCTGCCACGCTTAGTTTTGACGGATATAAGAAAAGTATGAAACTTGATTACTAGTATTCGCAATTCAAGTCTTTATTTATTTTCCGGTTTGTACGCACTGACTTGCGTGCCGATCAGACAAGGAAGGAAATTCGCGAAAATGTACAGGCTGCTGTAAAATTATATCTCAATAATTTCTGCTAGATTGTATGCGACTATAAGCCCTTAATAACATTGAAAACATTTTATCTCTTGGTTATATGAATACCATTTGTTTCCATCTATAATGCTGCTGCACGTGTTATTTTTTCTTCTTAAGTTAATCGTTTTGTTTCTTCAGAGAGGAAGTTTTTTATCTAGATAAAGCTTCTTCTATGAAAAAAGGCTTTTTTCTAAAAATGCTTAAAATGCATTTTTTAATACCTGTCAAGTTTTTGTATTCTCGAGAAAAAAGATAGAAAAAAAGGTAAACGTTCTAGCCACTGTGAGTTAATAATCCCCCATCCCAATTATCGGAGCCCTACTTCATTTCATATTGCATGGCTGCATAGCTTGTACTTCTAATGGGTTACGACTCGTAACATACCATTGGAACAAAATAAATTATTTAAAAAAAAAAAGTATAATCATACAACTTTCTTTTAAAAAAAAAAAGATATGTAACTTTTTTATACTAATTGAATTATTGAACTAATTGAATTATTTAAATTAATACTCAATTTTACCTGTTCTTTATCTATAATTTAGTAAAATGCCTTTTCCACACGTCGTATCAAAAAGTGCTGTACGATAAAAGTGCG
This sequence comes from Megastigmus dorsalis, assembly GCA_900490025.1. Lineage (NCBI taxonomy): Eukaryota > Metazoa > Arthropoda > Insecta > Hymenoptera > Megastigmidae > Megastigmus > Megastigmus dorsalis. Next base: position 69,831 of record UELU01144775.1, read on the forward strand.
GGAAAGTATATTGGGTTAATAATAAAGTTAATAATAAATTATACGTCTCGGGTAACGTATAACTTACACCCGAACGAAGCGATCGCACTTGTATCGAATTATACTATTTTTTCAGCCCCCTTTTTATCTGGTAATCATACATCGGTATCCGGCCGAATACTGGTTTCCTTATGATGTATTTGTAAAAAGTATACTATTACTTAAAACAGTAGAAAATACATGTAAAATATTTATTATTTACATAATTATACATGAAAGTCAGCATAACATTTTGATTCCCTACACGGAGAGAAATATTGTATATAAACTAACCTTAAATTCAGGATAAAAATTACCCTGAAGTATGGTAAACGTGGAACGAGCTGTCATTCTAGTAAATTTTACCGTGAAGTTCAGGGTAAAAATTACATGTAAAAATTACATTAGAGATTACAATTTATTAAGAATTATTTTTAATACTTAATTTAATTGAAAATTACAAATTATCTGTATAAAAATTTGACAATTAAAATAAAATATAAAAATCTAATAAAATCTATAAACAATGAAAGACTAAAAATTTACTTATTGACTATATAGAGCCCTGATAGCTAAAAAGACACAGACCACAGCACACAAGGTTAGCATTGATCAGTATATCTATAGATATGAAGAACAACATCTTGTGTGTTCTTGTATGTTGTGTTTAGAGCTATATAGATATACTAACCAATGCTAATATTTGTGCGCTGTGGTCTGTGTTTTTTAGCTGTCAGGGCCCATAGTAAATGATACGACGGTATTAATTGTTTTATTAATTTTTATTATTGATAATACATCAATTTAAAATCTCCTATCGAGTTCAACCTCTGGTTCTAGGATCACCATTTTAAGGTTAAGCAGAGTAGTTGGTCTCGAGCCAAGTCGAACGAAACAATCGCGGAACGGAAGGAACGACCTAACCTTCTTTACCGTCATTTCAGACTTGAGCTAACTCTGCGGCATAGTAAAATTTATAGGGATTTCACGGTAAAATTTATATGTAATTCAGGATACTTTTTCACTTTTTTCACGGTAAAAAATATATGGTATTAAAATTTACCAGAACTTCACGGTAAAATGTAAATGACAATAAAATAATAATTTGATACTTCACGGTAATAATTATGAAATTTAATCGTAAATATGCCCGTAAATGCATTTTGTCCAACTATTAACCAGAATTTAATGGTAATTATTCTATAATGTTTCTCTCCGTGTAGTTGATTCGCAGAAGAGTTTCTAACTAAAATATCATTAAAAATTTTGGCGAAAATTCGACCAGAATTTGTGGAGAGTATCGAGAAAGGAATTTTGATTTGTAAAACTGACTAAATCCTTAATAAGGATAGCAATTCCATTGAACCTGAGGTAAGTTTTCATAAGAAAATATTTTCATGAATTTTTGTTACGAAGTGACTGTTCAGATCGCTTTTACAATACTGTCAATAGACAAAACTCCTTTGATTGAATTTTATTAAACTAGAATTATATAATGCTTACAATTATTACCGTGGTGTTAAGGGGATGTCGGAGGAATTTCATTCTAGTGTAAAATGCGGCTAAATTATTGGAAAAAAGTATAGCAGCGCTATTTTCGGTGTGACCGGTTTTGAGACATGTCTTATTTATATATTATTGAAGAATATCAAAGTTATAAACGTTTATATTTGATTCAAGGAGAAGAGCACCCTTCATATTTCAATAAGGAATAATTCTGTCACTTCAGATCTATGTTATTTTATTAAATCTAATCAAATTTCTGGAAAACACATCACGAGGTTAAGTCATTCTTGGCTCCGACATCCTCTTAACAGAGAATCTATATTTATATACATATAATATTTCGTAAATTTAAAAATCGGTAAGGTAGGAATCTTGCTGACCCTAGCACATGCCCTTAAGAAGGTACAATTAAATATATAAGAAGGTACAATTAAATAAGTCAATTAAAATTTTAAATATCCCGCCTCACATTTTACCGATCGAGAAGTAAATAAATCGTATTAATTAAAAAAAATTGTCTATTAATTATCTATCATCTGGTAAAGTTTCGATTTATCGATTTTTCAATTTCTTGGCACATGTAAGAGGTGTTAAGGTATTGAAATTTAAACTTTAAGTTATGATCATATCTACCTTTGTTTATAATTTTTAACACTCCTACGCATAAAGTCGACGAGTGAACTCGTCCAAAATGCACGGGTTCTCTTATAATTCCTGTGCAGGAGGGTTAATATTTATAATATTTAGAATCATATTTGGACTTGGCCTTATCAGATTGACCGTTCAGATCGGCGTAGTGTTCGATGTAACTATTAAGCATTCTGTGCAAGATGAAGCTTATGTAATTTATTGTTTTTTTTAACTAATTGGAACAGGGAAATAGACCGAACAGTCGGAGAATCTGGGGACGCTATACGACATCCCCTTAAGTAATTTCATAAGCTAAAATGGGGTTGTTTAACATTAATATAAATATTTCCTGTCAAACTTCAACTGCCATGATCACCTCTGATCATAATTATAAGGGGATACCTTTGCGGTATCATTGCAAAAAAAATCCGGAAAAATTTTTTTTCGAAAATTTGACGTTTTTTATGTTTAAATCAGCTATATTCTTTTACTTCAGGTTGAATCGTAATTCTGACTACGGATTCTGAAAAAGCGTGAAATTTCACGTCGGAATATATGAAAACAGAATTTTTTCAAAGCCGATAACATAAGAAATAATCACGTTGAAAACTTACTCGAAGTTTGGGCCGTTTGGGCGTTAATGGGTTAAAAGAATTAAGAAATGAACAAATAACGAGAGAACAGTATTTGAGAATGGTATAAGGAGTAAAAGAAAGAACATGAAAAGGAGGAAGAAGAGAATATAAAGAATGTTAAACTATAATTAAAACGGAAGCTGAAGTGTGGAGATATATTAATAAAAGAAAAGAAAAGGTTTAGAAGAAGTAATATTATTGGAACAATGAAAAAAGTATTTTATGGAAAGTTTGGAAGGAATAGAAAAAAGAAAAGTAATGAAGATCGATGAGGAGGAAAAAGTCTGGACTGATGAAGAGGAAGAAGAAAAAATTACGAATAAAGAATTTGAGAGACAGATAAATAAATTTAAAAAGGGTAAAACAGTAGGTGAGGCTGGAATAGAAAATGAAGCGTGGTTATTTGTTACAAGAGAATTAGCGGAAGCATATAAAAAGTTGGTAAGATTAATATGGAAAGACGCTGGTGTAGTAGAAGATTGGAAATCAGGAATAACATCTCCAGTTTTTAAAAAGGAGACAAAAGCTATATAAATAATTATAGGGGGGTAATAATCATGGACACGACTTATAAGATTTATGCAGGAATATTAAATGATAAATTAAAAAAAGTAATAGAAAAAATTTAAGTGAAACACAATTTGGATTTAGGGAAAAAATGGGAGTTATAGATTGTATACATATACATATTAAATTATTTGATAAATAGGAAAATTAAAAAGAAAGAAGGGAAACTTTTGGTATTATTCGCAGATCTAAAAGAAGCGTTCGATAAAGTAGTTAGAGAAAAATGAAAAGAATGTATGGACAAGATGAAAGTAGGAGTAAAGCTGAGAAATAGAATAATAGAAACGTATGAAGAGACAAAAAATATTGTAAGAGTTAACAAAAATATAGCCACGGAATTTTGGACAGTAAAAGGAGTTAGATAAGGTTGCCCACTTAGTCCAACATTATATAACATATATGTAAAAGATTTAGAAGATACCATGAAGGAAGGACAGTTGGGGGGAATAACGGAAATACAAAAATTTGGACATTAAGTTTGTGACGGTCACGCTGTTTGCGCTTAGCGACTTTGTTCGCGATGCACGTCTAACATAATATTTCACAGAGTTAGGGCTCGAAATAGCGCTTGAAAAATCGCGTTCATAGTTTTATTTTTCGCGTCATTCGCGGTTCTTTTTCTCGATTTAGACTCTCGTCATTCTGGGTGGCGATTATGCGTCCGCAATGAACTGCATAACGCGGCCAGAGCTAACGAGAGCTTTCGTTGCAATTTTATATCGTGCGTTCACGATTGCCGCGCAATGGGCAATCGCTAAACACTTATTATTTTAATCTTTAATTTGAATTTGTGTTCGCCATCGTCTCGTATTGGACGATTGCTAGACACTGTTTTCTTCATATGATTTATAGGTAGGATAGGACTGCTTAGTAGACTACGCAGCCACGCAATGAACTGCATAATCGCCGGCACAAGGAAAGGAAATAGATTTTATTTATCTTTATTGACTCGCATCGGTAGACTATGCAGCCACGTAATGAACTGCATAATCACCAAGAGTCTTATTTTATTTTTCTCTCAATTGGTTTTTATTTTTAATTCTAATCTTAATCTCTACGTGGACTGCACAGCCACGCACTGGACTGTGCAATCGCCACGGATTGTAAGATTATTTAAAGTGATTTGATTTTAACTCTTACAGCATTAGGTAGACTGTACAGCCGCGCAATGGACTGTACAATCGCCACCTGCCGTAAGTGCAAGCTAGATTTTAATGGTTAATAATCGGGTTCACGATTGCCGCGCAATGAGCAATCGCTAGACGAGCTTAAGCCTTAATGTTTTTTCAAAAAACGAGTATTTATTTCAGCTCATATTTACTAGGAGGCGGGAAAGCTCTCAGGTGAGTCCGAGGAAGAGGCTTGGATTTCAGAGTCGGAGCGAATCGAATGACTTTTTGCTGGCGGCGCATCGACTTTTATACGGAAATCGGAGCCAAAGGGATATCCCCTTTGCTCCGAGCGTTCCGTCCTCCGCGTTGTTACAATGTTAGTGGGGCGCGCTGGCCAAAGCTCGGGCGGGCTCGTCGGCGATCGAGCTTTCCGCTCCCCGCGTATATATATATATATATATACATTTTTAACCTGCGCCTTACGCTCGCGGCGCTTTTCACAAGAGCAAACTAAACAATTTTATTTATGATAATTATAGTACTAATAGCGAAGTGTAAAGAAGAGTTAGATTATATGATAAAAAGATTCGAAAAGTAAGCATGAACCGAATCGTCATCGAGTACCGAATCGATATACTAGTAGAACGTGATCTTATATCGGTCCACAAGTGAAAAAGGGGGCGCGAAATACGAACCCGCGTTCCAAGATAGGTAGTTCCAATACTGAAAAGTGGGGGAAGCATCGTGTCTACGAGCTGGGTTTCCTATATCAGCGAGCTGGCCAGTTACGCTTGAGCTTGTAGTAAAGAAAGCCGCCACCATTTCGTGTGTTGCGGCTACGTGAAATGGCGACCTTCGTGTAGTATAGTGTTTAGTGCCCGGCCACGTGGAATTTAGCGAGTGAACACGTTAAATTGGACGAGCGATAGGCGGGATCATCTCATGTAGGAGTTTTTATTGGAACAGGAGCACACGCGAGTAATAGACAATACGTATTTCCTAGCGCCTAAGGCAGCATCTATCTATACATATATTTCACGTATTCACTCGCTAAATTCCAGGTGGGGCACTAATCACTGTACTACACGAAGGTCGCCATTTCATGTAGCCGCAACGCACGAAATGGTGGCGGCTTTCTTTACTACAAGCTCAAGCGTAACTGGCCAGCTCGCTGATATAGGAAACCCAGCCCGTAGACACGATGCTTCCCCCACTTTTCAGTATTGGCGCCTACCTTAAAGCGCGGGTTCGTATTTCGTGCCCCCTTTTTCACTTGTGGACCGATATTAGATCACGTTCCACTAGTATATCGATTCGGTACTCGATGACGATTCGGTTCATGCTGTTGTTCCCGACGGGTCTCCGTTTATTTCGCAGAAGTATAAACAAACAAGTTTACGGACTAACCATTAACCTTTAGAGGGCAGGGGTGGGCAAAATATTAATAACCATTATAATTATAAATATTATAATTAACCACTCAAAGCACACAGACTATTTGATGTTTTTAGCCAAAATTTGGTGTATTGAATAAGAGAAAAATAGTGAAAAAATCCTGGAGACTGTTTGACCTTGGAAATCATCAATTTCAAGGTCCAATTTTTTTTTAAATAGCCGCTCTAGGTCACGCTAATTTAAAAGCGAGAGTTGGAGCTACTAATCTTTTGAAAAACTCTATTTTATTAAAGCAGCGTGGAGTTCATTGCGCTTTTGACAGAAGATAGATCGTCATTTTTGAGACAAGGATACCTTCAAGATTTTACATCACTATTTTTTTCATACTGTGCACATAAAAGAAATGGGTGTACCTAACAATTATAACGCTAAACTAGTAAAAAAAAAATTTATATTGGCCTTTACATTGTGACCGGGAGTAATCCGTTGAAATTATATATAAATTTTGGGTCAAATGAAAAGTCGATTTGAACCAAAATTTTCCCGCTCTTCAAAGATTAAATAAAATCGACAGTACAAATAAATATTTTCGAAATTTACTAATTTAGCTTTTCTTAATGATTCTAAGATGATTTTCGATTTCGCTACGCAAGTCCTCAATTGATTTAAATTCCGTATTTAATTAGTTCCAATCTTTTACAAAACATTGTGGAAAGTGCTAACATTTTCAACACTTTCCACAATGTCTAGCGGGACGAAGTATGAATTACATTCAAGACAGTGTAAATTCCATATTTAATATCCAATCTTTTAAGAATAATAATATTTTATTAACATTTTAACGGTTTTAACATTTTTATGACTTTCAATAATCACTAGCGGGATGAAGTTTGAATTACATTGAAGACAGTGTAAGAGGCTTTAATCATCTAAAATTATATTTATAGTATATAACATAGGTAATGATAATTGATTGGCATTGCGCCATAACAATTAAAGCAATCTTACCTTTGAAAAGGAATCTATTGATAATTCAATAAAATCACCATATGATATGATGATTGGCTTAGATGTACGCAATGTTATAAATAATAGCAACCGCTTAGATTTGCTAGTTACTGCCGTCCAATTCACCTGGAAAATGGATTCACTAAATTCTTGACTCTAAAATAAAAAATTTCCATTATAATACGTTTTAATTGTACTCAGTACTCAATGATACCAAACTAATATTAACTTTAACTGTCAGTTCGTTTCCGAACCAGCAATATATATAGAACTCTACCACCATACACGTGAAAGTAAGCAATGTTATTAGAAACTCTATATTAAATGAATTCCTGGTAGATAAATTGTATACAGTCATGGAAATAACTATGGCACTGTTTAAAAATTGAGACTGTATCACACTACTAAAAGTTTTACAAAATTTGTCTGCAAATCTGTAATATATTTATTAAAACATCATTCTAGTCCATTGCTTATAGAAGAAACATCTTAATTCATTTTATAATTTACATTATTATTTTATTGTATAGTTATTTAAATAAAATTTTTATCAAAATAACTCTTGTACAAAAACATTTACAAATGGTTTAGTATTTACTATAATCATAATAAAGTAGTTTAGTGAATCGATAACATTTAGAAGATATAACTAATTCTGCTATAACTTATGTACTATAAGAGCCAACAGATTTTTAATTGATAAAGAATCAAAATGATAGGCTACATATACGCTCTCATGATTCGAAAAGCAATGTTATAATGGATGGCAATATTTTTAACTAGAAACGTTTTAAAATTACCTTAGTAAAACTTGATTTTCATTTTACTATCTGATCTAATTCGTATCCACTAACATATGCCTTATCCAAGACGATTCCGTACTCAAGAAAATTTGTAGTTGAATAAAAAATTTAAATAATATAACTACTCGATATATAACTTTTTTAATGGATGTCTACATATTTTACTAACTTCAGTATTTGCCAATGGTGATGGATGCTTTGTACGATCAGTTTCTTTTCGTACATTTCAATTTCGGATGTCTCACTGTCCCTCATAGTGAGTCCCACATTTTTCGGTATATTGATTATTCGATGGCTCAGTAGTTTAAATTGTCCACAAGCCGCTATAATTAATCCGGAAACTAAGGAATCGACAGATATCGCAATGAATGAGACCATTAAGATGGATAACGAATCGCCCGCGTAAGTTATCCAATATATTCTATCCATGGTATTGTTAAAAGGAATCCAGACTTTGAAGGGTAGAGTGCGATGATTGGGCTCTTGAAAGAAAGGCAATGAAATTATTGCTATTACAGTCATCTGGACCAAAACCAGCAGTACCAATGGAATGGACCTGTCTCTCGTTGAAAACAAAACTAATTCACATTTTCATTATAAAAATATTAATTACATACAGAGCGCAGTAGTCATCATAATTCCGATGTTATTTACTCTAATACTGCTGTAGGAGAACTTAGAAGTCCTAAACAGTTAATTTCAACTACGTGTGTAGTAATACAATTACAGCACCACATAAACATAAGTTGAATATGATGTCTACTTCATTACACCTTCATACATAGCTTCTTTACTTTTGTCCTGTTAAAAATATTCCTGTGGATTTCACGTATAAAAATGGTCGAATTCATTAATAAAAAAGTTTTATAGCACTGCGTGACCTAAATCTCTACTTAAGTAACGCTTATTCATGACTTATTAAATAGTCCATTATTATACTGTGCAAAAATGAATATACTTAGGTTACAGACTCGTAATTGACTATAATTGAGAACAAGAAACATTCTCTAATACATTTTTATACGTGAAAACAATCACAAGAAGAAGTAAAACCCTATGAACATCCACACAAAATATTGAATTATTTATAACCTTATAAATTTATCATGTTGATTTCGTATCTTCACTTCCTTGTGACTTTGTGGTTGAAAATCATCCGAGGCAAACATATTTACTAGATGAACTATTTGGTCCCGTCGTAGCATGAAAGTTGCCCCTTTGCAACAGATGTTGGTTACTTCGAAGAACATAAATAGTGCTTCAGCCAGTTCTACCATACTCAGATCCTCTAGAATCAGTCTTATAAGTAGTCCACAAGACAATAAAAATGGCCAAGGAACAACCAAAATACTATAGATAATATAAAACGTTCTATTTAACTTCGATAAACAGTGTTCTGGTCTCCAAAGGCCAGCAAGTGTTAGTAACTTAAATGACAATGCAAATGAGTTCTCCATCTTTCCAAACGGCAATGACTATTGTAATTCCTGCGGGTGGTTTTTTAAGACGCTTCATTTAATATATTTGGAAAGTCTTTTATACTACTGAGTTTCATAATATGTGTTAGATGAAGTTTTTTCAAATTCATGGAAGCTTAATTTAAATGAGATGAAAACTACTTACGCACGGGAATAAGGATATCGCTAAATTGATTTAAACCAATTATAGTAGCTTTATTTTCAATACTTTTCCCCCGTCAAGATACTATAGATAGAAAAAATGCATACCGAAAGTTAAGGGTCCTGGTTTTATCCGTACCCGTACCGACATTAGAACCATATTTAACCATCTGTAACCATCTATAATCTATAAAGAATTAAAGGAATACAGGAACTCCAATCTCTGTACGGTAATTTAAATTTTGTGATTTAAATTCTTCATTTTTAATATTAATTTTTTTGAGCAGCTTGAAATTAAAGAAAGAAATGAAATATGGAACTACATTGGATCAGTATGCAATAATAGCTAGCCCGACACCGAAGTGCAATCAAATTGAAGCTAGATTGAAGCAAGATAGAAATTGTTTGTAAGGAAAGCAAATTATGCTTATCGAAAGTACGAAAAAATAAAATTATTCCGTAATGCTAATGAATAATGAATAAACTATTGGCTAAATTAGAATGGATAAACATGATTATCGTATAAATACTTTTTTGTTAAACTGAAATCCAGATAAGGACGCGAAACCAATCAATATTAGTAATAGTAGTACTCCAATATGAAATTAGAAGATGAAATCATTGTTAGTCACTTTTTTTCCGTCTCATCTGATTAGTTTAGCGTTCGAGAAGTGACTACCTTTGCCACCAGAAAAAGTCGGATAGAAATCAATACAGTGTCATCGACTATTCTGATTGGTTTGTGAAGTCAAAGGGCTTAGTGCACAGAAAATGATTTTTGCATACGAAAATTATAGCTGTAGATAATAATGCAGTGGAAAAGATAATGACAAATGAAATAAGTTGTTGTCTATTATCAAAGGAATACTCAAGTACCATCGAATCTTTAAGAAAATACAGTTTATCAATACGTTTTCAGCGAGCGCGTACCGAGAATGCCTTACCGCGATATCATCCGTTATGCATTTTATTTCAATAATTGAATCTTATGCCACGTGTAGACAGAAAATACGTTTGAGCCAGTCTATTTTTTTATTGTGATTTTTAATTAGGAAAAATGTTTTATCTTTGGATTTACCAATTCTAATTGCTGTTGCTGCTAGTTTTTAAATACTTATTAATAATATTATTATTGAGATAATATAATATAAAGTTAATTTTAAATATTAAAAACGAATAATAATTGTGCAAGTCAATGATGTTTGAAATTTTTTTTTATTAATTTAAGAATTTGATTAATTTGTTAAATTCATAAAAACCGCAGGTACAACTTATAATTACCATCATAAGATTCTATTAATGTGTGATTATCTAGCCTCAATAAATTTTTAATTCTACTGTTTCAAATCAATTGTACAAGTATACATTTAGTAGATTCTTCTTGTATATCGTGTGGATAACGATCTGCACATCAATTGTAAAGTCATTCTGTATATCAGAAATCGCCTTAGTCATAATGTATTCATACCTAGGCAGCTTAACCGCAAGAGCTTTGCTTACATTAATTGCCTACATATTTTTTAAATAATATTCTAATGATTATATTGGAAAATCAGGGTTTGAAGAGATCAGTACTGCAATTAGTTATGATACAATCGATTACAAGTACATCTATAATATTATCTATATCGATCTTTATTTATAGTTCAAAGTATTTTTCAAAGTACTTATATAAAACATCTTATTTAATTTATTTAATTTTAATAACGTATGCAAAAATGTTACATTGACTGCAATATTTAGAGTGATGAGTTTGAAGTATGTAGATCCCCGATTTCATACCTAGTATACATACCGATTGTTTATATACTTCTAAAAATTGTACATGTGCTTTATGTAAACAGCCGTCGTCAATTAGTATCAAATGGAAATATTGGCTCCGTGCGTATTGTTGCCGAATCGTGAACTGCTTGTATGCATTCCCGTACAACCACGTATAGAAAGTAGGGCTGCGGAAAAATCATAAACTTCTTAGTGCATCCGATTTAACCAGGTAGATAGTGGCGCCATTGCGTACGCAGCAATAGGGTGATGTTAAAATATATTTATAAAAATTTATGCACAAAAAATAGATGTATAACTCTGTCGCAGATCAGACAACGCTATTAAATGTACAGAATTAACATAAGTACTTTCTTGTTTACAATAAGGTTTGAATTTAATTGAATTTCTAATCTAATCGATGTTTCCATTATTATTTAAGTAGTTTAATATTCGTCGAAGAAACTAGATTATTTACAAATTCATTGTCTTACTTCGACATTTAAAAGATTAATGAACTCAAGTAACGAGGTATTTGTACACACATTATAATAGATATATTTCATTGTTCAAACTTGAAATCAATAATAATATATAAAAAGATTCTAGATTACATTTAATTCTCATACAAAGTTACTTTCATCATTACAGTTTATTTTTCTACAACTCTTAAAGTTATTATTAACTTTCTAAAATATTTTTGAATAATGAAATATAATTCTCTCTCTCTCTCTCTCTCTCTTTACATGATCTTGTAAATATTATCTTCAGTGTGTTTGTTTTATATATGTATGATGAAGATATATATAAACTGATTTTATATTTTAGCAATATTGAAAAAAATGCGAATGAGATAAATTTTATCGTACTAATTAATTTTTTTCTGTTATACTAAATCACTCTATTTATTACATAACACTGCATTTGTTTTTGTTTTATAACAAAATAACAAGTTATTTATCTATCCATCTCGACCTCTACCACCTAAATTATCAGTATTTTTAAAGTTTAAATCTTCCAAATGTTTTGAGTGTATAACCATTAGCACTGCTTTTCGGGGAAATATTTGCGAATAAATTGATTCATTGATGATTCTTGAAGTTTTAAGCAATTTACATAATTTGTTAATTTAAATCTGATAATATTCCCAATGTACTGATGCTTAGGTCAATGTAGTTTGAGTCCGTGACCCGTAAGGTACGATGTTCGTTTGAATATCTAAAATAAAAATATCTTCTCATTTAGGTTTAAATTTTTAGAAAATTGAGTAAAAGAATTCTCTTTTCTGCAATTGCAAAAAAAAATAGCTAGTTTTCTCAGCAACCCTTGTTTCGTGCCTAAGGGGTAAAAAACTGGATTCGAAGTATCCGCAAGCTATAATTTTACTTACCTCGAGCGCTCGTCGACTATAAATTAATAGCGCCTAAACATGTTCTCTGCCACGCTTACTATTGACGGATATAAGAAAAGTATGAAACCTGATTACTAGTATTCGCAATTCAAGTCTTTATTTATTTTCCGGTTTGTACGCACTGACTTGCGTGCCGATCAGACAAGGAAGGAAATTCGCGAAAATGTACAGGCTGCTGTAAAATTATAGCTCAACAATTTCTGCTAGATTGTATGCAACTATAAGCCCTTAATAACATTGAAAACATCTTATTTCTTGGTTATATGAATACCATTTGTTTCCATATATAATGCTGCTGCACGTGTTATTTTTTCTTCTTAAGTTAATCGTTTTGTTTCCAGAGAGAGGAAGTTTTTTATCTAGATAAAGCTTCTTCTATAAAAAAAGGCTTTTCCCCCATTCCAGTTATCGGAGCCCTACTTCATTTCATATAACATGGCTGCATAGCTGGTACTTCTAATAAGTTAGGACTCGTAACGTATCATTGGAACAAAATAAATTATTTTTGAAAAAAAAATAAGAATCATATAACTTTCTTTTAAAAGAAAGATGTGTAACCTTTTTATACCAACTGAATTATTGAACTAATTGAATTATTTAGATTAATACTCAAATTTACCTGTTCTTTATCTATAATTCTGTAAAATGTCTTTTCCTACGTTTGATTCTAATAAGCAGTGGGCCTTAAATTCAATTTTATTTTTTAAAAAAAATTAAATACATAAACACAGATATTGCGCTTTTTCGTCAAGCAGATGGCTTAAGGACACTGAAAGCTGAATATGAAGTCTTGACAATCTGAAAATAATGATTCCAAAATATTTTACTATAATATATCATTTTAAAATGATTCTGCATAATCAATAAATATATAATTAATTACACGGTGTACAGTATACCGTGTATAAGAGAATAAAATTATAACGTAAAATTTACTTTATTTATTCGTGCAGCTCTTTTAAGCCGATAGATTTGTTGTCCTTGCTCAAATTTTGTTAAGGGGATGCCGTAGCTAAAAATGTGCTTTTTCGCTGATATCTTTTTCTATTTATAATAATAATGGTACTGCGCTGAGTAAACTTGTTCCGATTTATCGATTTTTCAATTTATTGGAACATGTAAGAAGTGTTAAGGTATTGAAATTTAACCTTGAAGTTATGATCATATCTACCTTTGTTTATAATTTTTAACACTCCTACGCATAAAGCCGACGAGGGAACTCGTCCAAAATGCACGGGTTCTCTATATAATTCCTGTACAGGGGGGTTAATATTTATAATATTTAGAATCATATTTGGACTTGGCCTTATCAGGTTGACCGTTCAGATCGCCGTAGTGTTCGATGTAATTATTAAGCATTCTGTGCAAGATGAAGCTTATGTAATTTATTGTTTTTTTTTTAACTAATCGGAACAAGGAAATAGACCGAACAGTCTGAGAATCTGGGGCGACGCTATGCGACATCCCCTTAAGTAATTTTATAAGCTAGGTATATGTATATGAGGTGTTTCACGTCAATTACCCCAGTGCGGCGCGCGATCGCCAAATCCAGCTATTTTCAACTCGTACTATTTGTACTAAAATGTATCTTAAAACATTCTTGAATAACAGTTTTTGACGTATTCTTTCCTCAGCTTTCTGATGGTCTAGTCAGTTTTTTCTAAATTTTTCATTTTCACCTTCAGAAATTACAAAACGTCGTATATCTCAAAAAGTATATTTTTAATATTTTTTTTGACTACTTACATCGAAAGCTGAGCATTTTTTACTTAGAAATAGATATTTTCCAAAAAGTGCTCAAGATGTTTTGATCGAGAAATAGAGCGCGAAAGAGAAGATGCAGCGAGCCTCCTGCAAGCTTTATTTATAGGCTCGCTGCATCTTCTCTTTTCTCTATTTCTCGATCAAAACATCTTGAGCAATTTTTGGAAAATATCTATTTCTAAGTAAAAAATGCTCAAAAAAAATATTAAAAATATACTTTTTGAGATATAAGACGTTTTGTAATTTCTGAAGGTGAAAATGAAAAATTTTGAAAAAACTGACTAGACCATCAGAAAGCTGAGGAAAGAATACGTCAAAAACTGTTATTCAAGAATTTTTTAAGATACATTTCAGTACAAATAATATGAGTTGAAAATAGCCGGATTTGGCGCTCGCGCGCCGCGCTGGGACAGTTGACGTGAAACGCCTCATATATACAGTTTATATGTATTTTTTACGTATGAAAATAGAAAGAGAAGAAACTCACGCTTGAAAATGATTCCAATGTCAGATTTACAAAAGCCCCGCATGACATTGCGATGGGTTTCGACGAACGAAGGATGATGATTGTTAATTTTTTTTTTGTCTCCAACGATAATGATGTCCAGTCCATGCCGAAAATTGCACTACTTAAATCTTTACTCTATTAATTATAAAGTAAAAAGCGGATGGACTAATTTCTTGATTTATTTTAATACAAATAAATTCGGTTTTAACACAGTCAGATCGTTTCAAATATTATTCGATTTGAATTTAAAATAGAGCTTATATATTTAATATGCTACCGATTTACATGATTTTTCAACTAAATGAAAATGAAGGTAAAAAAATGTTAAAACCGAACCATAGTTTATACTGTTTTACTAACCTGAACAGTTACTTCATTGCCAAAATAGCAGTAGACAAAAAACTGACCGAGCATGCACATCAAGTAAAGTATGTATGTGAGCAGTTCCACTGTGTTTGTAGTTCGGACTGATAGTTGATAAACGCTTACGCAAATTTCTAATGCGCTTATAAAAAATTGACAGACAATGATGTCACTGAATGTTGTACATATTGCCTCTGCCATTCTATAGAGTTTCACAATGTAGCGGAATTATTGACACATAATCTCAAATGTTATTAATATGTTAGCTTAATTAAACTCTTTATGATTTCATGCAAAAAAAGTACGCTACTGATATTACAATTAGCGAGGTGTTTTCTTATATGACCTTATCCTTATCTCATAGTTTTGACCCTGTCCTTATCGTATAGGTATATTATAATTTTTACTGCATCAATATTACTGCATAGATAACTAAACACTTTTCGGGTATATTCATGGAGAAAACAGTTAAATTCGAAGTGCCTGGATCTCAACTAAAATGGAACATTCTAAATTACAGTTTCTTCAAACATTTGTACTTGTCCATGCATGAACGATGTTCAGTAGTAATTTTGATCCGCTCACTATACTGTATAATATTCAAAGTAAAATCGCAATGCTCACCTGTAGATGTGTACGTGATGTCGCACAATCTGCGCCAGTGACTCTCTCTCCAGTATTCGAGCTATTTCGGTCGATTTGTTCATCTCAAGAGACCTCGCCACGCTGAGCGGAAGTTCTCGAAATCTGTGGCGCAGAATCTCTAGTTGGCCACAAATCTGCAACATGAATCCCGTAATCATGGCGTCGGTCGTTATGCTGATGGCCGTGAAAGAAACTGCGCCAAAAGTGTGGTGAACGAATGTCAGCCAGTAGAGAAGAGGGTTGTTCAATTCGTAAGGGAGTAACACCTTGTACGGCAAATCCCGCCTCTCGGTTCCGTTGTACAGAGGAGCTACCACCACAAACAGAGCCGACACCTCTACGAGCGCCAGAAGACTAATTGCTATCTTCCTAAAATGGAATTGTGTCATTTAATATTTTACAAAAGAATCCTTTGTCCACTGCAGTTTGAGCTTCTTTTCACTGTGGTGGTCACTTCCTTTAAAAACTGATGAAAAATCATAATGAAAAATGTTATTTGCTTCAAGGGCTATTTGCTGGACGGTTTCCCAAATTTCAGATAGATGCGGAAGTTTGGCAATTTTATAAAATGCAAATCGCAATCTATACTATTATATAATGTCAACGAACCTTGTAATATAAGCTCTGATCGTAAACAAAATGATTTCTTAATAACGAGGGATGTATATAAAAATGATATCTTATTGAAAGAAAAGTAAATTAAGTTCTGAATGACTCATCTTACCGTATATGACTTACAACACTTTTTGAACAACCATTGATTCAGAAAATTCGTATTCTTTGTTTTCGTTTTTAATAACAGATGTAGTCTTAATCTTAAAAATTTTCAAGAAAATTATTAGAGCAAAAATGTAAAAAGGAAATAGATTTGATATAACAGCAAATCAATGAATTATCGCTATTTATGACACATCAACGAAGTGTAACTCTGTATAAAAGCTGCTTTCAAACCTTTCAAAGTATTAACCCATTATAGCCTGATAGTAAGCTGTGGATCGTGGACCAAAAACCTTGCTACTCTTAGTATTAGGTTGAAATATGAAAAGTAGAGCAGTTACTTTTTTATTTCATTTTACATTACTCGATGGTGGACTGATATTGCGGATCAAAACAAATAAAATTTCATGAAACCAAAGGTAAAAAGGCTAAAACATGTTCCATGAAGATCGTTTTTTACCTACCTATTTGGCCTAATGGAATTATGAATAAATTTATCTATATATAATATTACAATTTCATGAATTTTAATGAAAATGATTATATAGCGGTATTTTGGGTCGGTGAGCACGAATTCGAACATTGTTTTCCAGAATTTAATATAGCAGATCCAGTAAGGCGGTCAAAATTTTGCAGAAAATGGTATTCGTAAAACCAATGGCTTTCTGTAAAGTCTAGTTGAATTCTAATATTTCATATTAAGTGATTTTATGACATAAGATCATAATGTGAACGGATATAAATAAATTTCTTACTTCTCCTCAATAATTTAAGATTGTAAAAAATAAATATTTCATGGATTTTGATAAAAATTATTATATAGAGGTTTGGCGACCATATTGCGGCCAAATTCATGAAATTTTATTATTTTTAAAAAAAATTTTATTCGCCATATATTGGACCGTCATCTTGCATTGTAAAACGAAATAAAACAGTTATTGTCAGACTATAATGGGTTAACATATTAATATTGGATATCTTATTCAGGGAGTATTCGCACACATACGTATAGATATTTTAAAATTTAGTAAGTTTAAAAGAAAGTCAAAGAATCGATTAATTTTCCAATATATTCGATAAACTAAATGCAATCATTAGTGCAACTGTCTCATAATATTGAATAATTCAAACATGTAAACCGAGTTCAGATCAAGAAATTTGCTGAAGAAAGTGATGTAAGTAACACTAAATTCTGCTATTGGCCGCGATCAATTTAATTGGATAATAAATTACGTTTTAGTTAAATGCTTATTCAAATAGAGTTCTGCTTATTTTTTTTGTTGTAAATTATTAAATTATTGTAATATCTGTTATCTAATTATCATCATAACGCGCCACCTATGATATACTTAGGATGGTGACCTCATTAAAGGACCTTGAATAAGCTATAACTTTGTCAATTTAGTTCAATTAGCAAAATTCAAAGTACTTTACAAATCGGCTTCGATTCTTTATATACTTTACGCATATTGACTTAAAAATAAATGTTTCTACATTACTAACCTGCATACATCATCGTATTTTTTCTGCGTGTCCTTCTCAAATTTATCTCGAATAATGCAGCAATCCACTTGGAACATTTTCACGAGTTCGATCACATGCTTCTGGTACATCAAATTACACGCAGCTTTGAAACAGGCGAAATTAGTCGAGAGAATGATGAAGAACGTGTCGTTAAAATCTGAAAAGCTCTGCTTTACTACGATTAGGCGAGCCAGCTGAGAAAACCCTAAGCTATACATCAGCAGAATCACAATGAATGAGTAAAGCTTATAAAGATATCTCTGTATGGAAGATCCAGTAGTTGAAGGCCAAACGCCTGAAAAAGTCAACACTGCAAAATGCACCGGTAACATGGTTTTCAACGAAATTCGGAATTCAAACCGTATTATCACTATTTTTCATGAATTTTCAGGAATTAATAAAAATCTTATAGGTTTGATCGGTTAACCCGAAGGAGAAACTATTTTATTACGATTCCGGAGTTGAATTATTTTCAACATTCCTACTCTCTTTTGAACATTTAATAAGTTGTGCGAAATGAATTTTTATAAAAACTGAAAAATTAAGGTATCTGAGTAGGTTATATCCCTTCTGCAGATAGTAACGAACTAGCTAAGTACGAATCATGTGTAAGCAGCGTCCGCGGCTTCTTCGATCGTTACCTATATTATATATGCATACTATAATTTCGTTTTATATTTTCTATACTAGGTAGGGGTTCTTTTTCCGCCCACTCCATAATTTTGCTTAACTTAAAGACTATGCAACGAGTGCGACTAATGCTAAGTAGCAGAATATACCGGGTACAATGTTATCAGTTGTTCTATCACGATTCAGAGCGAAAGTTATATCGCGATTATCTTCTTACATTATATCTGAAAAATATTATTTTTGTATCATTGATCTTTTTGTGGAACTTGCTAAAAGGTAAACGCTTGATGATTACGCGCATATTTGTAGATAAAGTGCTTAAATATTACTTGAAAACACATGCTTTCACATGATTTATTTTTTACTTTTATTTAATAGCTGATTTATGTTGGTATAAAGTTTCTTTGTAATTGAAAAATTAATGAATATTGCTTCCCGCTGACCTTATCATTACAAACCAATGAGATGATTAATTTATTTTATAGTTGTTGGTTTTAAATAAATTGTATATATTTGAAATAATGACAGTTTCATAAATGTATCGTGTTAATTTAACGAACTGGTATAGTAATATAGACAATTTTTAAGAACGAAGAAAAATGTTTACATAGAAAATTGATTAATGCTATCACGTGACACACTATTAGCAAGCACGACTTTTGAATTAAGTTTATTCGTAACTGGATAGAAAAATAAAAGTGCAGCAGGTCTCATTGGACCTTAAGTTGTAATAAGAATTCAATGGTATAGCCAGAATTAATGTAAAATTTTTGGTTCAAAAGATAAAAAATTTATTTTGCGAAAAAAATTTTTTTATCGACTATTTCTGCCATATTCTTGTAGGCGGGATAACAATAAGTCGAAATAGTCGTTCATGGTTAGCGATAATATGTTTATCCCATATGCTTACAAAAGAAATGATCTTTATATTTATATAAATTTGTATACTATGTCGATTACTTGAGAAAATTAAAAACTGAGTAAAGCGTTTTAACAATCTAAAAGAAAACGAAAATCAAGGTATTAAAAGCTATTTATTTAAACTGTATATTTATAAAATATTACTGGAGATTGTGAAGCAATTAATATTTGTGAAAGATTCTAGTGTGAGATGTATAAAAGCACCGGAAGACATCTCAATGACTCGCGATAAACGCAGAATTACAATTGTTTAGTCCTTTTTCAATTGGGAGGAATACTGCGCTGATAATATTTCTGCTCTGATAACTTAAAAACTATAATTGGGAAAATATGCTATTATATTACCAGTACTTTATTATTTCTATTTACATTTATACATTATTATGTCTATAAAAGTTCAATTTATGTACCATTTATAAAAGGTTTTTATTGAAAAAAAGGTAAGAGAAAAGGTGAGAATTTAAATTTTTTATTTTAAACTTTTTCAAGTTTTTATAGACTACACTTATGTTTAAACATTGTGAGTTTAACTTTTAAAAAAATTTCAAGATTTTTCTTAGGCCCCAAAATTAAACGCGGCAGCAAGCGTACATAATACGAATCTTTATATCGGTAAATGAAACTTATAACGGTCAGCGGATTTGCAAAGCTAGTAGACGTATGATAGGTCTCTGTGATGCTGACATGAAAGCGTCGATAGAATCTGGAACAGAATTCAGACCAGTGCGGTAGTGGCCCAGTGTGTATACAGCGCTCGACTCATATATACTCTTGGCGTCGAGGGTTCGGTGCTCGAACACCGCGTATTTTTACCTCCTACCATTCCAAATCCTACCCCGTATAAAGTATGTATGATATACATTTTATCTTATATCACTAAAATATTATAAAAATTTCGAAAAATAGGAATACTATATAAATTTAAATAATTTCTCAAATAATGCAACTATATAAACCTGATATAAAATATGACCAGAAGAAAATAATTTTAAAACTGAGACAAGTTGGTATAAGTATTATTTTATAGCAAACAAATCAAAACCATATTAATTGTTTAGATTTGACGTTTAAAACATTCATACATAGTTACAAATGTTTATGTGAGGTATATAAAAGTAAACTACGAATATTTGAGTCTATAACATTCAAAACTATCGTTTCTTAGAGAAAACCATAAGTATATACATAAAAAAATTACCATTCTTAACCCAAACTTCAATAAAAATAATTACTATTTTTTTGTGCGAATACTCTAGTGCAGTCACTTAAGTATGTCTATAATAATTAAGTGTATTATAATTTTAATTATAGCATTGATCAAAAAATTGACTGATTTTAACTGACGAAACGCTCAAAAAAGATGATTTAAAACTTACCTGGTATCTCTTAAATCACATGCAATTTTGTTGAATGGCAAGTATCATCATCGACTGATCGATTCTCTCTCCAGTTCTGGGATGATATCCTTGGATTCGTTCTTTTTAATTGCTCGAATCGTAGAAACATGCAACATTTTAATCCTGTGTACCAAAATAAGTGCCAATTGACTAAACTTGCAACATGAATTCTGCTATCTAGGCACCGTTTGTGATACTTCTGACAGCATACAAAACCGCTCCGAGACTATACCTAGTAAATGAGGCTATCCAAAATTAAACCCGGGTATTGAAAATAAATATATTATAAACATAAATATATTATATTAATATAAATATATAAATAAAGTAAAAATAACGCAAATTAATGTAAATCGATTAAAAATTAAAATATCAGATAATAAGTCTCCAATCGAGGAAAGTAATTGAAGCAATATCGAAAATAACAAAAAATCGATAATACAATAATAAAAACACCTAATAACCTAAGTGAATTAAATAAATCATATCGAAACGCAAGCATAAATAAATTTCTTTATTTTAATTAATCTCCCTGTTGAAAATATTTCTATTTGGAAATCTACATGATGTTTTTGGACTGATTCCTTATACGTGGAAATCCACATCGATGTTTTTAACAGGGATTAATAACCCCGATAATAGGTATGGCTATTCTTGTACACGACAGCGGCAGCGGTGAAATCTTTTTAGAGTATAAAGAATTATAATTGAAGATAGAGCCGCAATTTATTTCAGAACACCTTTTCCGAATAGATTACCTCATACCAGAGGTAATATGGCCACATGTCAGTGGTAATACGACCATCCTATCTCAGTTGAAATTCTGAAATTCCTTATGCAAAATAAAAATTATTTATCAAATTTACGGTATTCAATAATTAAATAAATCATATCAAAACGTGAACATAAATAAATTTCTATGACTGAGCAGTTGCACTTTATCCTAGAGCCGCTCCGCGTAGCCGTAGCAGGTGTCTATATAAAATGCCCTAAAATGACTTTTTCAACTTCGGATTAAAAAAAATATTTGTTATAAGAAAAATAACATACACTGCACATTATTAACATAAACTATATCTTTTGTAAAGGGGTGACTGGCCTGTATAATATTAAATAAATAAATTATCTGTTTTATTCAAAACATATACCAATAAGTTTCTTAAAAAAATTATTGAAATTGTAATATAAAAATATATTACCTTAACAAGATATGATCAATTCAAAAGCCGAATCAGTTCTAAAATAAGTTAGGTTTAATATGCATGTAACAAATTTCATAAAAATATATCAAAGCTTTCGACAGATATATTATAGAGAAAAAAGTTTGGATCACATACGCGCGCATATAATACACAAACACAAACACAAACACAAACCCACGCACACATGTTGCTTTTTTAAATTGAAATTTATAAACAAAAATTATGTATCAATAATTAACAACTAGATCTTAAAAATTTTCATCGATACAAAGTTTAGTCTTTGAGATTCAAGAGTGGATCACTTGACGACGCAGAATCTTCGTATATCAATGCATGTGTGTGCGTATGGGTTTATTAATAAATGTAAATTATAAATATAATTAGGTATTATTAAGAATTTTTAGAAGTTCAACTTGACCTTTTAGCTTTGATGGCATCCTCTAAAAAGTAAGCAGATACAGAAAAGTACTTAAGTAATATTTAGTTGTATATAATATATAGAAAATTTTAGAAGTGAACATTGTTTTAGGATTGTTTATATATATACACACACATACAGCATGGGAGGATATCATCGGATAGGTTACATACCATTCGATAGATAACGAAATTCTAAGGAACACGTATGTTTCTCGTTTTTCGATCAGACAAGTAGTTGCCGAGTTACTAAGTGTGAAAAGTTTGTAAGATGAGCGAATCAGCGTGGTGCTATGCGGGCGGCAGAAGCGGCGGTGGCTCACCTTACAAACTTTTAACAATTACTTAATAAACTCGGAAACTACTTGTCCAATCGAAAAACGAGAAACATACGTGTTCCCTAGAATTTCGTGATCTATCGAATGGTATATAGCCAATCCGATGAAATTCTTCCAGCCTTTATGTATATTAGCACTGTTTTGTTTGCATTACCCATTGCGTTGCCCCGGAGTTTGGTAACCTAATAAACTAATAAGAAAACCATGATTAAAACGTCTAACCTGCAGATGGCATCGCATTTTTTTCTGAATGGTCATCTCCGGCGATACAGCAGTCTTCACTAAAAATATGGGCCAGATTGATCATTCGCTTCTCGATCAGCAGTATGCAAGCAGCCTTAAAACAGGTGAAATTGGTTGACAGGAGGATGAAGGATATGCCGTTGAATTCCGCAAAGCTCTGCTTCACCAAACTAAGACTTTCCAGTTGGGATAGTCCCAAAGTGTACATCAAAGTGATTGCATAATGAACGACTACAATTTATAAAGAGCTCTCTTCCAATTTGATGATCAATTTGGCGAACACTATATTTATGCTACTGTCAATATGGTAAATTATACCTAAAGCATACAACTTAATCTTTTTAGTCTACCGAATCGTCTGGTGTTTTTAAGTCTAAAAACATTATCCTGCACAGGTAAGTAAATGTGTGCGAGTAACTAAAATGAATCATTGAAAACTTTCTTATACCAGTGTAGGCAATGTAAGGGTTTCAACGCAAAACTCAACTGAAAACTAATGGCAACGCGTATTGCCTAGACGCATTTGTCACCCATACGATTTGTAGCTTTATTTTTTATGCACTCTACCTCTTCCCAGCAATTTAAGTTAAAGACTATATAATGGAATTATCGGTTAGATCTCTTAGATGAAACATATAAATCAGCAGTTGCAAAACTTTCTTTAGCTGCAACCTTAAGGTACAGAACATACATTTACTATAGATAAATTGATATTGTTTTCTGTAATAAAACTATATTAAATGCATTTTAATTTGTTAGTAATAATATGAATCAATTTAATCTTAATTTAATATTAATAATGACATAATGGTTGATGAGGGAAGGATGATTCGTAAAAATTATTCCTGACTATTATTTAATTATTGTCATTTAATCTCTGTAACGAATTAAAAAGATGACTTTTATAAATTTTTAAGTAATGCAAGCAGGGGCACAGTCCCACTAGTACATAAGATATTTCAGTTTTTCGGATTTTTCAGTTTTTTTATTAATATTTTTAATTAAAGAATGGATTGATGAATTTTGATCTTTGACATCTGATTTTATTATTATTTTTAAATATTTTCAAAATATAATTTTTTTAATTATGATTCTTCAATATCTGATGAATTTCTGATATGGATATTTTTTCGTATACTTAATTTCATATAAATAAATAAATAAACACTTGAAGAAATATTAATTGATTAAATTGATTTATTTTTAAGTATTTGTTTTAATAGAATTTTGTTTTTATTGTACTGTACGTCCCTGATCAGGACCAAAAATTTTTATTTTAGTATATTTGGAGAGAACAAGTCAAAGATAGAAATTCAGCCAGAGTGTACAAAAATGGTATTGTCCGAAAGATATCTTTCTTATACGCAAAAGGTAAGGTGAGTAACATTAAAGAGTGAACCAAAGAAAGTAAAAGAATGATTTAAATATGCTATGATTAGTCTTTTATTAAGATTAAAGAGTAAATCAAATTTAAAAATGAATATCATAGTATTCATAAAATCGATAACACCAGAACTGAACATCTACTTAATTTAACTACTTATTTATATTATGCATAATTTTGTACCGAAACATTTGAAGGATTCAATAATCATACAGAAATATGTAAATAATAAGAAAGTTTATTTTTTCATTATTATTAAGTCAGTGGACATTCACTGATAAGGTATCAGTGAATATTTAACCACGAGGGGTAATATTTTATAATTTTAAATGTGCTGTTATTAAGAAATTAAAGCCATTTTAAATGTAACAAATAAATTATAAATTAAAAATGACATTTAGTAGCAATATCAAATGTATGCTGTAAATTTATTCTTCATCCTACGCTGTTCTTAGTACGTTAAATGCCGTGTACGAGAGCTTAAGTACCTAAAGAAAATTAATGTTTTTTTTTTTGTATTGACCACAAGTACTAAGTGTTTGTCATTTTAGCTAAGCTTACCTTTGTAAAAGATTCCAGCGATAAAACGATGAAAAATCCACTAGATACTACGACTGGTTTCGATGCACGAAGCATCGTTAGTAAAATGTCTTTGTTTGAACTAGAGCTCAGCGCAGCCCATTCTATTTTAAAAACAGAACTGCCTAATTCTTCGCTCTGAAACATGTAGATATTACTTGACTAACTTGGCTTCAAATCGTTCCATCGAATAACTGCTAATGTGGGTTAGATCTTAAAAAAATTAATCTTACTTTTAATGTTAATTCATTGCCAAACCAACAATAGAAAAAAAATTCCACTAGCATGCACATAAAATAAAGTAGATTCATAAAAAACAGCAAGTTGATCGACTCATTTACTGACAACTGATAAACACTCATCGATATCACAAACGAACTTACTACGTATTGTCCAAGTATTGCGGAACTAAATGTTTTTTTCAAAGCTTCCACAAATCTACAAGAAAAAATTATAATAAACGTACTTACTTGTCTAATCAAGTACATTTATTTTACTTACTTTAATATAAAAATATGATGACGAAAGTTACGTATTATCATAATCCTTTCAAATTTATAAATAGTTTTCCTTAATTTTTCATCCTTTATTTGATTTTGCACATATTTTGACAATTTTCTAAATCTGTGACTCAGAAGTTCAAACTGACCACAAGCTTCGATCATAAAACCAAAGATCAATGTATTACTAGAGACTGAGATCAAAGAAACGGTTATAATAATAATGGACTCAGGCACGTAAGTGATCCAAAACGTTTTATCCATCGAATAGTCGTAAGGAAGCCAAATTTTCATCGGCAAAGTTCGATTGTTCGGAGGTTGAAAAAATGGAGGCATTATAAACGTGACCGCAGTTGTCTCGACCAGAATTACACTTGATATTGTGATGAATCTACCTCTCAAATGCAAAAAAAAACATGAAAATTTCTAATTCTCTTTTTATTTTTTTTATGCAATTGATGACGTCTATTTCTAAATTACTCGTTACCATGAAAATTTTTATCTAATTCTGAAAGTATTTATGCAATGCAACAAAATATAAAAAAAAAAAGAAAGAATTTAAAAATACTGGATCTTTGAATCATAAGGTATTTTATGTAGAAGCAATGATTTGAAACACTCCAATGGCAATCTGATGGAATTTATTCCTTGATTTATTCATCTTTCACATTTCTGTACTTATCTCAAAAAACAGTGTTATGCATATGATACAATCATGAATGATTTTCCAACTCATGCGCATGTAATGAAAAGTACAGTAACAATTCAAACCGTATAAACTGATGGTACTGATATTGAATATCAGCTTCTTCGACATCCTGAGGAACCGCACAGTCTTCGGTCAACATTTTGGCCAAACCGAGCATTTGTTTGCGTCTAGACAGGAAACTCACAGACTTGCAGCAGATGTTGATAATAGACAGCAGCACGAAAAGGATTTCCGTGAGTTCCTCCAGGCTCATGTCCACCAAAATAATTCTGGCTAGTTGGGCACTGGCAAACAAATATGGCAATGGCGCGAAAATAAGTTGCCAAACAATGTACAAGCTGTTGGTCCATTTCGAGGCGCAGTTAACAGGTCGCCATATTCCGCAGCCGGACAGTATCGAAAAGGATATCTTTAAGGACTCCATTGTCTTAGATATTCAAAGAATGTCATTCGATTAGTTTTTCACGAATGAAACATCTTTCATCCGTGATATTTGAACTCCAAGTAGAAAAGGATAAATAATTTTTAATGATCGTAAAAAATCGCGAGAACTACAATCGACGCAATACTTACATATTGTTCTGATATGGATAAAAAATGTAAACTGATATTTCGGGTCACAGTGCAGCGTTGAAAATCATGTGTAATTTCATCAGCTCAGCACATTTGATTCAATTTCGAAGCTGCACCAATAAAGCGATCGATACACATTCATACTTTAAATCAAAGAAAATTATGCGAGAGTATCTAGTGACACTACTTTCTATGGAGTATCCAAGATATGCGCTTGCTTTAACATTCGAGATGAAACTGGCAAGTAGTGTGCGCGCGGGTCACCAACAATAATCAATAGATTATGATTCTTTTATTCGATGTTATCAATGGTATTTTGAAAATTAAAGGGGTGGCACGCACAGAGCGATAACGTTGACTGGATATACGAAAATTACTAGCTATAACAGTGGCGTTTATAATAAGCGTTTCGGACAAAAGTCAATCGATGTGTAAGTGAGAAATATTTCAGTATCTCTCGGAACCACATTTGTATTCTTTTTATTTAGTTAGCTCCGCAGCAACTTATGCATCATAAGTTATGAGGCCAATGTGTTAGATCTTATTCGACGTCTTTTGATACAATTTATTTAAGCAATAGTAATAATAATTGTATTTTGACATTCAATGAATCATTTTGAGTAGACTGCATTATTATTGCCAAAAGAATAAGCCGAACGTCGCTCAAAGTTCAAGTATTTAGTCACGTAATGTTTATTTATATATTTATAGAAATCCGAGTTTTGTAACATCTTATGTGAAAAATGGTATGAATATAAAATCTTTTTTTTTTATTTTTGGCCCGCAGTAAATTTTTCATGAAAACAGGGATCGCTTTTAAAATATTTAGTTCTTTATGTACTAAATATTCCGGAGCTTCGAACACAGCTTTTGCGGCAGTTAAGAGTTTCAAAGAGGATTTTTACATTTTATAATTAGGTTTAGGTGCAATAGATCTTTTTTATTCACTCAAACATCATTGATCATCACTACTTACTTACTCTTTTAGTGTGTAGAAAAAAATTAATTAAATCCGACATTACTTTCGTTATTCCAATGTATTAAGATTTCAATTTAAGGGGACAAACCGATGTTGAACCTATAAACCAACTTTTAAATTTACCTTACACAAATCTTGTAAAAGGCAAATTTTTCTTATTACTAAACAATACTTTTAGCTGTATTTTGAGACTAATCAAACTTTATTATATCAATTCAATTCTTAGATACTTAATATAAACAATATTAAACAGCATGGCCCGTAGCTTTATTATAGTTTTAAAACCATTTGATCCGAAATAACGTTACCACTCGGTTCGAAACCCAAAACTTTATGAATTTGTATGAACTTTCTTTAAAGCAAAGGCATTTTTATTTATTTTTTTACTCAACTTTGTTATTTTATCTACTTGTTCTTAAAATTTTGGTTCCAATTTTTTTTCTTTGAGTTTCTTAAAAAAACGCCTTTGATTAAAAAAAAGGTTCATACAAATCCGTCAAGATTTGGCTTTGGAACC
This sequence comes from Megastigmus dorsalis, assembly GCA_900490025.1. Lineage (NCBI taxonomy): Eukaryota > Metazoa > Arthropoda > Insecta > Hymenoptera > Megastigmidae > Megastigmus > Megastigmus dorsalis. Next base: position 98,206 of record UELU01144775.1, read on the forward strand.
GCGTGATAAAGTCATTTGGACCAACATACTGGGATGCAAGTATCTGAGAATTGAATTGATATAATTAAGTCCAAATAAAGATATAAATTCAAAATAATTTAAATTGCAAAATTATATTATCTACATAAGTTACAAAAACTCGATGTTTTATCATAGTTGAAAATAAATTTTTATCGTTCACTAGCCGACGAATCTCGTTAAACGAAGCACGTTAAAGGCCGTGTATGAAACTTTCAAAATCTAAATAAAAAATATTTAATTTATAATTATTAGTATATGCAACATTATTTTTATTAATAAAATATAGATTTACTAACACTTTTTAGGGTTTCCAAGGAAAATGTGACCAAATGCACACTAGATATAACAATTGGTCTGGATGTACACGCAGTGACAACAGCAAAATGCTTTTTACCGATCTCAACTTCAGTGTCGTCCAATTAACGAGTAATACTGCTGAGCCTAATTCTTGACTCTGAAATTAATTTGTTGATATATCATACTTGTAATTTATAAAAAAATTATTTGCTTCTTAATTTATACATATCTTATCTTATTAAAACAGGATGCCAACATCACGTGCATTCTGGTTTCAAAACCGACACCTTAGCGACTGCATGAAAAAAAAAGCTTTGGTTGTGGCAACCAAAGTAATTAGTTGGTCCGTATTTAGTTGTGACTTTGGTTGTGATAACTTATAGACATCTATGTCTGACTATACTTGGAACTCTTCTACTAATTCTCTATGTCTATATATTAAAAAAAATTAGCCCTATCAACAGTGCAGGGGAAACTGAGATATACCTTATATATATATTACGCATGTTAATTTTCAATTTTGAATAAGATATATTTCAGTTTCTTCTGCAGTGTTGAAAGGGCTAATTTTTTTTTTAAAGTTGCTGTTTGACATAAGGGCTATACGATGACGTAAGTCGCTAAGGTGTCGCTTTTGAGGCCAAACTGCATGTGTCGTTATCATCCTCCTTTATTTTTATTAAATTAAATTTAAAATAGATAACTGCGAGCCAGTGAAAATAGCTATTCTAGTCCCAATACTCGTGTTGGCGAACTGTTTAATTACAGTCACTTATTCAAAACCTACATGTGTGAAATAATGAAAAAAGAATCCATATCGGAATTATAATAGGAAATATACAGAGATTTCGGCTACTGAAATGTCTGCTGGCCATCGTCGGTACGATACAGACATTCCTTCTCGTAGACGCATAAGTGATAAATTCCAAGTGGATGCGAGCTCTACATATAGATGATTCTGATAAATTTACTAGTGGACGAGAAAAGTTCTCATCCATCTAGCGGGGAAACAAAGCATTTAATTTAGCGTGAGGAATTCTCGCTTTCGAAACTCTCAAAACTGGAGAGCTAGGAAAATTCAAAAAGCTCCTACAAAAATGTTTTATTCGATCATGCAAAACTTACTTTGATTGATAGTTCGTTACCGAACCAGCAAAACAAACACAATTGAGAGGTGACGCAACTTAGATAGAATAATTTCATGTAAAAGTCAAAACTGGACGCTGATGCGTCGTTGGTAAATTGGTAAACGCTCACTGAAATGACCGTCGAGCTAACGATGAATTGCGAAAGTATCGAGTAGCTGAATGTTTCAGCAAATCTTTCTGCAAATCTGCAAGGTTTAGCGTAACTAAAATTCATAAGTCATCCAGTAAGATATAGAGTCTGAATTCGTACATGTACTACGACGCAATTCTACTAACTCGTATATGAAAATGTGGTGTCCAATACTTTGCATTAGTAGTTGTTTTTCGCGGCAAAGTCGCTTATAATAGTTGAAAATCAGTTGTCCATCTAGGCTAGAGTATTCGGGCAAATTGACCAATCGATGGGAGAGCAGCTCGAGTTGAGCACTAGTGGCCAGCATGAATCCGTTGATGGTGACGTCGGTACCGATCGACAAATTCCCAACCGATACAGCGCATAGCGAGTTCATTACGTAAGACATCCAGTATCGTCGCTCCGAGGATGTGTGATTGTAAGGTAGGCAGACCTCGATGGGCAAGGCGTACTCGCTGCGGCTTAGAAATGGTATAGCCAATCCTGTAACCGCTGTCGATTCTACCATCACGAATCCTAAGATGGTTACATATCTGTAACACAAATAAGTGGATTCGACCTAGTAGTCGATTATTAACGACTGACCTGTCGCGTAGGTATTTTGCAAGAGATATTTATCTTTTTATTTTTTGTACCTAAATCTAGGCACGGATCCGATTGAATGATACAAACTGCAATTCAATTGTTTGTAATAACGAGACGTTCATGGATGATAATTAATTGAAGGTGAAAACGATCTGCACTGTTATTGGGTCGGAAGGATGATAGTTTTCACCTTCGATAAGAAATTCAATTGTTTTTTCTTTTTTTTTTTAACTTTGAGTTTCGTTATCGTCAAGCTCTAGGACACTTAAACCATTAACGACCAAGACCCCGAGTTTTCAACCTCTTTTTCAAGGCTTT